>CAJNOQ010000131.1:0-71267 GCA_905250885.1 Didymodactylos carnosus
TAATCAAATCTGTCCTTTTGTTTCCTTTTTCCTATGCTGATTAAAATATCATAGTCTTTAAAGAGATGTCATTGTAGACCATATTTTATTCCTATGTTGATATTTTAATCAGCATAGGAAAAAGGAAACAAAAGGACAGATTTGATTAATTAAAATTGCCTAGTCATGTTTTTCATATTGCTTATGTCTCTCTCTTCTTATTTCACTTCCAGTTATATTGTCTGATGATGATACAAAACTTGATTAGTATCGAAAGGTCGCAAAAAATGTGTAAATGCCTTACTTAACGTATTTTCAATTGTATTTTATATATTATGCATGATATGTCTCAATAATTAGTTGTGAAGAATATTTTGTCTAGAATTTACTGAACAGTTCATATTATTTATTCAACTCATTTTCTCTAGATTCATTAAGAAATAACAATAAACCAAATAAACTATTGCTAACGTTGACAAGTGTAGTTTCATTACTTTTCAAACAAAAAAAATATCATTGAATTTCTAGCACAAGATACTACGTAGCAGAAAATAAGTACAAAAAATAGTCATGCAAAAAAATAGCATTCTACAAGAGATAAATATATACAGACATCAAAATAGACAAATTAACTATCTGACACAATTTGAGAAAAGATATATGCACAAGAAGCAGAGATTTTTAGCTAATAAAATAAAAATAAATCATTTCTTTAAACCGGACGAACCATGCGAGGAGAACTAAAAATAAACACAAAAATTTTGTCAATATATATCGGGAATTAATTGATCGTTTGCGTCTTTTTGCCTCGTATAGTAGAAACATACCGTTGTTTTTCATATTGTGTTTTGAAATAACTTAGTACCATACGCGGAGATTTTTGTGTTGAAATTGAAAGATCTACACAAAATAGAACATAAATAAAACAGCTAATATAGTTTGATTTAACACATACCAAGAGCTTCATTTGATGTAGTATTCTACAACAGAAAAAAGAAAAATGAGATGATGGAACAGTTAAATACCGATTCGCAAAAGAAACTTTGTATTTCATGAGAGAGATCTATTCATGTATAATATTAATATCAGAGGTACAGAAAAAAATTAAGTTTGAAAATTTTCCACGAACGGTAAAAGTTTTGGAAAATTTTCCACATTTGAAATTTAGCAAAGAAGATTTCTTTCTTATTATGCGAAAATTTCTTATATCTTCCTATGTAGAAAAATTCCATATTTTTTCTGTTGGAAAATTTTTCAAAAATTTCCACAGCTTCCAAAAATTTTCTACCTACCGGCGTACGGGTAGATTCTGCACCTCTGATTAATACCCTCCTTTTCCCTTTAGACGAATGTCATATACACATTTGTCTATATACTTCTTCTCGCAATCTGACTGTGCTTTTATTAGATATTCACAAAGTATTCAGCTTATTCATCTTTTCACGACGTGTAGATTCTAGTTTTGACATGTTTGTCTATTTATAAAATTTACCACTTCTTATGTTTAGATATCTTTCAAAGTAATTAGTTAAACATACAAAATCACTTGATTGTTCGTTATTTTCTTCTTCAGATTGAGTTTGTTCAATTATCTTTTTCGGTTTACGTAACTTAAATTCATCTAAATTTGATGATTTCTTTTTTAAAATTCCTCTTTCTTCTTGTGAACCTATTCCATTTGTTATATCTGAATTTTGAGTTGAAAACGAAATATCTGGACATGAAAATAATGATAATGTTGATTGTTCATCATTTAAGTCAAATTGTTTTAAACGTTTTCTACTCGTTGATGGAATGTCATCATCTTCTTCAGAATCAGGCACAAGAATATTATCGTTTGTTTCTATCAGATCAAATACACTATTGTTAGTTAATGATGTTTCTTTATTTGAAAAAAATCGACTCTTTGTATCACGATCGAATTTATCAAAACTATTATGTTTTTCAACAACTTGAATATTAGTTATCATTGTTGTATGATATTCAAGTTTAGGAGAAATGGCTGATATTGCAAATGGTGATTTTGATACATGTTTTGCAATGGGACTCGTTGCTAATATCTGACTACTATTATTTATTTCATCGTCCCTATTTGTTGTATACGATTGTAATATTGAACTTGTTGATTCAATTAATGCCATAGTTGATGATATTTTTGGTCGTATTTCACTATTTTTGGCCTTTCGCTTATGAATAATACTTGTCATAGAGAAAGATGATGATAATTGTGTATTCGGTATTGACTCTTTTGAAGACGATTGACTGCTGATAGAAAATGGTTTTGAACGACATTTATATCCAACTTTCCAGATTGATTTCATATAGGGAGGAATAAAAAATGACGATGTCGATGTAGTCGGTGGCTTGTAATCCTAAAAATCCAAAATAAAAGTAAGTACGATCTTTCTTGCAAAGTTATTCATCTAAAAAAGGTGATCTTCAAAATAAAAATAAAAAGTCAAATTTATAGACAAATTGAATGTTAACAACAAAAACTAATTCTTTTCATACATTCCACTGTTTTGGATCAAAATCATCAATACGTTGTTTTGTCTTTGTATTCAAATTGCCAATGGCTTGTTGATAAGCAATTTCATTATCATCATAACGTCCAGCAAATTCTATGTCATTTTTATTAATATCATCTGGTAATGGATTCAATGAAGTCTATCAAAATATAAAACAAATTTCAATAGATTTATTAGAGTATAATCAATGTAAAGTACTTACTAATTGTCGTATCAATGGATCAAATACAACTTGAAATTGAAATGTCAAATCTGCTCGTTTAAATGCTTCAATATAATTTTCACTAACTTTTAAATTATTCATTTTTAAATTAATTGGCATGTGCTTGAGAATCTAAATTTTAAGTTTATTATAATCAACGGTAAGAAACGAAATGAAAATAGATAATTTTCAAATAATTGCTCTAGAACATAATAAAATACAAGACAATAGTTACCACATCGATATCTTTTCGTTTTGTTATTCGTAGTAATTTCTTTGCTTTGGCTAAACCAACATTTGGTAAACTCTCTAAATAGTCACAACCTGATAATATACACATCCATCGAAAACGTTCAAATGTATTTATATCATCATCAAATTCTGTCACAAGACTTAATTTTGATTTTTCAATCAATGTTGCTGTTCCATTTAAATCTAGTTTGTATAATATCTAACAAGAAAAAAAAAATGATATTAGGTCTTCTTTTTTTTTCATACTGAGTGTAAAAAGTACTTACCAACTTACATCCAAATAAAACAAGATCTGAATCTTCAGTAATAACTACATCAGCAATTCCTGATAAATTTAAATATGCAAGTTGTGCATCGGCTTCGTATGGTGCAACAAGGCAATCAACACCCATCTTTCTTAAAGCCTAAAAATAACTATACATTTTAATATTTTCTTTTACTCTTGACTGTTACATACTTGAATAATTTCTAATACAATTTCTGATGTGACATCAATTGATCGACGATAGAAAGTTAATGCATCCGTTTGTTTGCCACTTTTAATAGCGTCTTGAGCACGTAGCCGATTAATGTCTTTTTCTCTATAAAACAAAACATAGAGCTGTAAAAAGTATTCTATAATTTTCAACAACAGACATACGCTCGTCGTTTCATTTCTGTGCCCCTCTTTGACGGTAGCGGAGAGCCATCAAATACCATAATTGGTTTAATACCAGACTGTAGTAATAAAGTGACATATTTTGACACGTAGCGTACGTAACTTGATAATAAAATAAAAATAAAACGGGATTCAAGAAAAAAATAAAACTAAATTAATCTATTATTTACCCGGAGCATGGTGTTCCTTGAGCAATCTTATCTGCACATCCGAAACATCCACGGTATATCCAACAATAGGTGTCAACGGCAGCTGTACATCCGTTAAATTCTGTTATATTAGCATCACGCGAAGCTGGTTTCAATAACGGCAACAGACCTGTTATACCCATCGGTGATATACAGTAAAATTGCTAATAGATAGAAACATAGGAAAAGTCATAAGTAATGTGTTATTGAGAAAAAAAAATATCTAAAAAAACGAAAAATAAATTATTAGGATGTGATGCTTTTTCATTTTTCTTCAATAAAAAGCCAAGTTTAATAATAAAAATCTATTTGAAGTTCAATTACAGGATCAATGATTGACGAATGCGAACATCGTCTCATATCCGAATAAGAGAAATAAAAAGTGGCTGAAATTCTATGCTAGAAACCGAAATAAATAAATAAAAGGAACATAACTTAAATAAGGTCCCATAACTTATTCTTTATTTATTCCTTGTGCTTTTCAAAACAAACGCATATCCTTTTATATAATTGACATCTCTCAGCAAAAGAAGGAGATGGGTCATAATATCAATCAGACTTTTATGCATTGTCTCAGATTATTATTTTTCATTTGACAACTCATTTTTTCATGCTGAAAGTTTTATTGAATTAATTATTTTGAAATGTGTTTAAGAATAATATTCATTTTAAAAAATTGTTTATCATTATCAATATCATTTAGCTTTTTATAACTGAAACTTAGGTATGAAATAGAGATAGATCAAGTTTTTTGCTGTTCTCGTTTCTTAGAGAATCCTTCCGCCCCATGAATTTTGATAACAGTTGTTAAAACTGGTATTTTTTCGATCATGACTCAATTTAGATAGTTTGAATGACAGATAATATAAAATAGCTGTCACTCGTCACTTGTTACACATTCTTAGACTAACGATGTCTCTGCTTTGACAATTTATTGAACGACAAAGCATCCGAAACAGATTATAAGTATAAAATGAATTTTTCTTCTAAACAAATTCTTTGTTTTCCTATTGCTTTATTATTTTTTTTGTTAAAACTTGTTTGTGAAATTTCTTCTAATTTAAAAAAGAACAAGAAGCAGATAAGAAAATCATTAATGTAAAAAAAAAAAGAACATACAATTCACAGTTTTTTTTATACGTGCAGAAAAGAAGAAAAAAAAAAGAAAAAAAGTCAACAACAGCAAAACTATCAAATAACAGATTCAGTGCTTAAAGCGAACAAAAAACAGAATACAAACTTGCAATTTTTTTTCATGGACGAAAACGAGCGTACAAATTAAATCTCGGAATGATAAACAGGGTAGACATCTAGAACTAATGTCGAAAACTATTACAGAAAAAGATTCTGATATGTCTACAAATGAACTATAAACATCTGTACATGTTCATTAGAAAATAGAATACGCAAAAAAAAAAGAAAAAGAAAGAGTTAAAATATTGAGTTACACCTCAAATGAAACATATACAAGATGAATTTTAAGAAAAAGTTGTTTCATAGAGATAAATTTCAAAAATGGAAGAACATACGAATAAATAAATAAATGGAGATCACAAACAAAACAAATAATTATTCTTAAACTTTTGTTTCAGGACCATCGGAATTTGTAGATGAATGAGCAAATGATTCTTTTACTTTATTCATATATCGTATTAAAATTGATCCATAGGCTTTTTGATACCATTCAGTTGAACGACCCATAAGATCAACACGACTTAAATGTGTTATTTTCGATTTTCCACATCCGTAAGATTGTATTAAATAACGTGATGCCAATGTGACAGCACGAACTAAAATAAAGAAATATGATAATATGAAAGTGTTTCAGTTAAGAATCTAATAAAACGAAAAACAAAATGAAATATAACTTTTTTTAACATACCTAAGGTTGGTGGACAATGAGCTTTTGGATGTTCAATAGATGTACAAACAAGTACACAACTTTCACGTTTTTGTTGTTGTTGTTGTTGTGTAAATGACTGAATGGCACTACTAGATGCTGACGATGATGATCCTACAGTTAATAATTGTGATGATGATTGATTTGTTGCTGTTGTTACTTGTTGTCCATTATTCATTTGAATATTTGTTCTCCACGATCTGACTTCAACAAAATATCTTGATGCTAACGGTGCTAATTCATTAACAATATATTGATATACATGTGTTTGTTTATTTAATAATTCAATAACAGTACCATTTTGAAAATCGGCATCCCATAAATGTCGTTCATATAAAAGACGATTTAAAATATCTAGAGGTGGTGCTTCAACGGTCGTTGTACATTTCCATAAACTTAACGGACAACCATCATCTAATTTTTTATAGGCTAATTCTATTTCATTATGTTTTCCAAATGATTGCCAACCTTTCACTTTAGTATGACACGATTCACGCATTATTTCATCAATACATCGGTCAATAAATGCTTTATAATTGGATTTTTGTGAGAATGAAGCGGATGAACAACTTGAAGAAGCAGATGTTTGTTCAGAAAATAAGCGGGACGATGATAATGCTTTTGTGGAAATTTGTCGATTATTATTATTGTTATTATTTTTATTACTGTTATTATTATTATTAGATAAAATCATGTTTTCACAGGATGATGAAGCAGATGCCGATGAGCTAAGGGATCCAATTGATGAACTCGCAGATACGTAGGTAGTAGCTTGTGTTGCTGCACGTTGTTGAGTAGTGCTACGTTTACATACTAAATTACTAGATGAACAACGACGATATTTTTGTGTATTTTGAGTTGATGATTGTGGAGGAAGCAATGTTGGATTTGAATTTTCTGTTACACGTCGCGATAATTCATCTAACGTACATGGTTCGCCTATTTCTATATAGGAAAATTGGCAACTTTGATGTAATTCATCAGGTACAAGAAATAATAGTCGAACATTTTCAATCATACAAGACAAAATTTCCATTGCTTTACGTTGTTCATGTATTTCTCGATAGTCAGGCATACCGAGAATAGGTGTAGCTGCTATAGATAAACCATTGTGAATTATTGACGATGTATTCGCATTATTTAGTTTTCTTATCTGTCGAGGAGATACAACACCGGTTTGATTATACTGACGAAACGAAAACAGTGTTGGAGCAAAACATGTGGCTAGAAAGAACAATGAAGAATAATAATTATTTATGTCTTGTCAATATCATTCAAAATATATCTAGAATTAATATGCTAAGGAGAAGAAAAAAAGGATATGTTTTTCACTCACCTAAACTTATTGTACTCATTTGATTTGTTTTTGAATGTTTTGATACATCATTTAAAAATGATAAAAGTAAATGTAAAACAAGTCGATGTTCATCTGGTAACAATAATATGGCGTATTGCAATGCTCGTAAACGTTTTTCATTATTAATTTTCATTGTTGTTGACTCAACTGATATAGGAGGTGAAAAATATTCACTTATATTAAGAAATACGGAGGATAATTTTGTTGTAAATAAATTTTCTGGTAAACATCGAAAATATTGTTTGATAACATCGGCAACATCGTATGGTGAATAATCATCAAAACTATGAAATTCTAAATCCGATTCAATTAACTCATGTAAACGTTTTACTCTATTTACTACACCACTAGAACAACAGGAAAAAAAAAATTAATACACACTAGTCAAAAAAAGAAACATGCTCATAATTTTAGAATAAAATAGAAGAGAGACAAATGATAAAAACACTTACGATTTACGAAATATGCCAACAGAATCGATGGATGTACGACGAAGATATTTCATTGCTGATAATATTGTTGTTGGTACAGGATGACCTGTTTTCTGTGTCATTGCCATCAGTGATACACCAAATACAGACTTTTTAACTTCTTTGGTATCATGATGACATTCCTTAAAAACGAAAGAAGATATCAACAATGTATATAGTATTTATTGAATAAAAAAATCAATTTCAATTTTACCTTTTTATGTCTTCTTATGATGAGTTTGGGTACATGACTCCAAAATGGTGTTACAATACGTGTTGGTGTAGCTGCTACTGATACGTTATTATTAATATTATTATTGTAATTAATATTCACAGATGAAGGATCGAAATCATTATTTGGTAATGATGTGTGTCTTGGATCAAGTAATTCTTGTATTCTTATTGATGCTGCACGACGTAAGGCAAACAGTTGTCCAACAGACATTGATGATACATGATATTTAGAAGAATTAAAACTTGGTCGATGAGATTTTGTAAATGAATGCCATTTTACTCTGACACGTCTACTTGTAGGTAAACGATTTGATGCGGATGATGATGTTGTTGTTACATTATTAGTATTACTGTTCCTTGAAGAAATAGACGATGTTGATGTGGACAATGATGAAGTAGTGGATAATGATCGTTGTTGTCTATGAGCTGATTGTTCAATATCAGATAAATTTTTTTTTTCAAGATCAATTTGTCTTTCAACACTACTCGTTCCGAGTCCTGAGTCTTTTCTATCATATTGTGTACGGCGTACATCACATAAACTATTTGATGATGAATCATGTTGTTCAATTACTGTTCGTTTATCATCTCGACGTTTAAATGTGACGAAACGTTTATCATCATGTGATGAGGTTGGTGATGAAGCAGATGTAGTAGTGGCGGTGGTAGTTGCGGTGATCGGATCAAAATCAATAATTAATGGTTCATTATTTGACAATGACATTAATTGTGGTGAGACTGTTTCAACATTATCATAAAAACTTAAACGTGTCCAATCATCATAGACATGAAAATGGCGTCGTGCTAACGCTGTTGTTGGTAATGATGTGTGAGAATTACGAATAGATACTGGAGAGACAGGAGGAAAAGAAAGAGATGTATTATCATTATCGGTGGGAATCACTATTGGAAAACGTTGATCAGTTATTAAATCTTTATTGTTTGACAAATATTCACTAGTTATATGGGATGATTCATCGTTAATTGGTGATAATCGTCGAATTACTTTTTGAGTACGTCTATCAACATCCTATAATTAAACAGAATGAAAGAAAAGTTTTATAACGTCTTAACTAATATCTCATATTAAAAATTTTAATAATTATTAAAAATTAAATTTATCCTTACAATTTTTTGTTCATTATCAGATAATATTCGAGGTGATATTTGTTGATGGTCTTGTGGTTGTAAATTTCGTTCCTTTTGTATAAAATTTTCAAATGATGATAATATTGTTTTATGTATCATTGATTTTTTTTCTTTTAATTGATCAGTTTTAATATTATTTTTCATTCTATTCATATCATTATGTCGATTTGTTTTATTTTCTGGACTACTACATTCGGTTTTTGAACTATAACCCGATTCATTTGAACGAGATTTTGGATCAAGAAGAGGAATTGTTTTTAATATATCTTGGCATGATAATAATAAAAATGGTTCCAAATCATAGTGTTGTTCAACAATTTTCAATTGTTCAACTTTATTTATATCGTTATCATCAAAATCAGAAACATCGAGTGTATTATCACTATTATTACAAAGATCTATAATACTCATGAATTGTGGAATAAACTAATTTAAAAAAGAAAAAAGAAAAATAATAACAACTGGGATAGAGGTGCGATTTTTCCAATAAATATTAGTTAATACATCTAAAATAATAATAATTATTCTCTCTTTTTTTGTTTTACTTCAATTTTTTTCAATCATTAAATAGTTGGTCATTTTTTAGAGTGTAAAATATTAAATGAGGCAATATTAATGTTGAAATTATTTTTTAAGTTAAAAAATTGTATATGAGTAATGAACAATTACTAATAGAAGAAAAAGAGTCATTCAAACACAATTTTATTTTTGTTTTCTTTTTGTTCTTTTAAATAATGATCAACAACAACGAAAAGAAGAAAAAAAAAAACTCTTCATGATCTTATATTAGGAAATGAGAAAAGGAAAGGTATTGCATGTATACATCGTCATTCTTTTCTTCTTTTTTTTTTATAAATACATATTTTTTGTGTTTTGTCATAATATTAGTATATAGACGCGAAATTAGTTCAACTCTTTCTTTCTATCTCTCACTGTCGCCTTTTTTTTTTCTTCTCTCATACATGTCATCCATCAAAAACGAGGTCATAAGAAAAAAATTCGATATACGAGTTATATATCTCAATATCTATATATATATAAAGAGAAAAAAAACTCATATTATTTTTTCTCGAATTAAAAATGTGTTAAATAGGTATATCGAGGATACTTGTATATGTATATATTAATAATATTGGTATTGAATAAATAAATACTTTTCTAAAAAACTCAAAACATATGTGTGTGTATGTGTTGGTTTTTCCATGAAGTTATAGAGCTTATATGCTCAATGTCCTACTTTTTCCATTCGAAATAACAACAAAAAATGAACAATTTTGTTTCACACACATACACATAATCATAAAAAATATCTAGCTATGGATCTATTTTTAAAGAAAGTACAGTTAAAAGTGGAAAGAAGGAAAATTGTCGAGAAAAACAAGCTAAATTTGATAAGGAAATTGATGTGATATGAATAATAAAATAGTCTCTTATCCTTCTATTGATATGTAAAAATACTCTTAAAAATAAAAAAAGAAGTCTTTGATCTCGTGCCACCAAATTATTAGATGAAATTCTAGTCAGTTATTAAACTTTGTTGTTTCTAAGAAGCGGGTGGTAGGTAGGTGGTGACATATACATTACCATAACCAAGTTCTATAAAAAGAGAAAAAAAAAAGAAAATCGTTATGTAGAATATAAAAAAGCTGATTTAAAGTTTTTCCCATATTGATGGTGTCGTGCGTTAATCATTCATCCATCTTTTGTTTAAGCATAGAGAATACACTCTTATATAGAGAAAGCACACATGTTTTGACTCAATCTCAAATAACCTTAACGTTTTATTAATTTGCTTTATATATATATATATATATATATATATCATTTTCTTTTTGGAAACCTTCGACTATTCTCCTCTGATGTGTAGGGCACAAATATTACCTTTCATGCGATTAAAAACGATGTTGAAGTATGAAGTAACGAAAAAAAAAGATAAATCTGTTTGTTATAGAGAATTTATAATATAAAAAAAAAAAAAAAGATGCCGTTATTTATTGTGATAATGATAGGGCGGAAAAACCTAGAGAAAAATCAAGCTTAACGCGCTTTTCGAGTTAGAAAAAAATAATCCACTGAAACAATTGATAATTACTTGATCCGAAGGATATTTCATCGAAGACATCAAGGTGAGACTAAGAAAAGCAGAGGCGTAATCGATTCGTATTTATATGAAACTATTTTATTGAACAAATCGATCTAAAAATTAAAGCTCACTATTAAGTAGTTCATCTATACGTTTCAAAATTCATAAAATTAAGATTAAATATATATACGTCACTGCTACTTCTATCAAGTTATGTAAACGCATATAATTTTTAGAATGGTTGATTTACACAATATGTTCATCATGTATTCTGCTTAAATGGGAGTTTTTCTCAAGAAAGTACTATCGTTATATAAAGTAAAAATAAAAATATACGGTTATTAATTAAAGTTATGAGATTAACTCTTTGAGTCTCAAATTATTTTTCAAGGCTTATATGAGTTTTAGTTAAATTAAATATATTTTCGTTACATAAGTGCATCTACTATTAATTGGCTAATTATTCATTGCTTGATTCCAAGAGATTCCTTACTAATTTTTATAAATTATATTGTGTAAAAATAATAATAAAACATGTGTAGCATTTTTGCTACTAAGGGACTCAAAGAGTTAAAATATTAAAAACGTGATCAATTATCATCATTCTATAATATTAAAAAGAAGAACATATTTTAACAACAAGAGATCGGATAGACTGAAATAATACATTGTTCATAGTCAAATTTACAATTGTATTCTCTATTAAACACTACATTTACTCGATTTCTCTTTGACACTTAACACACACAAAAAACATCTGAGTTAAGTAACTTCAAGTCATCAAGCTGCTGGTGTTATATTCACGCATCTTATGTATATACATAATACTCACTGTAGAAACGAAAAAAAAAACAGTAATACATAAGCGCGATATAAATTTAAACAACGCCTATTCGTTATTACGCTTGTATGATGATGATGATGATGATGATGATGAATTTTATTGTTTGTATTTTACGTATATATTCAATTACACATACACACACACACACACACACACACACGCATCTAGTTTATACAAGAAAAATGACACGTCTCATAGTATAACATACGAAAAAAAAAATGACGTTCAAGAATCTGTCTGTTCCAGTATTCTTCTATTTCGTATAAACAGGAATTATGCTTACGATAGATGATTTTATTTTTGTTTGTATTTAATTGAATTTTTATTGTGCACCTGTGTAAAAGTCTATCATTTTCTCTAGCACAGATAATGAAATAGAAATAGAAACTTTATATGAGACGTTTATATCAACATCGTGTTAAAAGAAAATAAGATAGTTTTTTTTTAAAATCTTATGAAAAAATTCGATAACTCACTCTTTTTTACGAAAGCATCGCTTTATTAATGGTACGTTTTCATCTCATAAACAATAAGTAAACTTTTATTTTATAAACGACAGAATAAATTCGACATTTTATAAATAATATTAAAAAAAACTGATCCTAGTACAAGTCATTTTTAGTTGATGAACAATAAAATTTTTAGAATTAAATTATGTTCATGACATCAATCTTATGCAAGATTAAAGATTATAAACATTCTTAAAATACTAGAATTATCAAAGTAGGATCAATCTCACATAGTGAAATAGAAATAAACGACAAAATCAAATAAATATTATTAAAAACAGATACAAAAATAAAAAGTTGAATAGCCATCACTCACTCCTCATTGAATGGAATGTGAGTGTGTGTGTGTGTGTGTGTGTGTATGTGTATGTTACCACATAAACATCTGAAACATCTAACAAATAAATTCTAGTTTTTTGCTAGATCTGAACTCCTCATCAAACATTATATCATACAGAAGTATTTATTCTTTTTTTCTTTCATTTGCTTTTATGCAAAGAGGAGGAAAAAAAAAGATAGAGATAAATCACTTATTTCTATAACACGGATACAAACAGTCAATATTAGAAATAAATCAGCAGAAGGAAAAAAGAAAAAAAGAAAACGAAGTTCGGGTGGTTGTAGTAAATGTTTGAAGAAAAGAAAATATTTATGAAAAAAACTAAAAAAAAAAAAGAAAAACTTGAGAGAACAACTTTGAACGCATCAATGGCAAGAATTGTATTCAAATACTGGAAAAATAAAAAGAACTTTGATATTAGGACAATACAATCAAATAGTTGAATCAAATTTAAGTAATACTATTTCTCACTCGCTTTTCATTACTCAGACATAGTTAAAATAGTTTTTCTCTTTCTTATTTTAACGCATCTCTTATCTGACAATGAAAAAAATGAAGTTTAAAAATAAAAGTAAGATAGATTCATATTGTCTAATGTGCAAAAAAAAAAAAAACTAAAAATCGTAATAGTTTTAAGATAGTCTATGTGCATGACCAAAATGATAATAAAATGTATTTTTTCTCGACGCTTTTAAAGTAAAATGAGTATAATTAAAGATTGAAAAAAACAGATTGACATGGTATTTTTAGAATAGATGATTTTTTCTTCTTTTTTGTCTAACACACACACACACATACACACTTATCCGTACGTTTAGTTGTGATAGACATGAAATAAAAAAAGAAATAACATATCTATTCTACTCTACATACATTAAAAATGCAAATATTTAAAATAAAACACTAATAAAAAAAAAAAACACTAACATCTTTATCAGTTGTTTTACTTTACTCTGTTATTTTATAAACTAATGAATTTTACAAGTTAGTTTTCCTTTTTTTTTTTAAAGTTTTCTTGATGATGAATCAGTCGTAGAAAACGATGAAAAAGAAAATATATAGACAATTTTTCGAATTAAACGTATTTTTTTATATAAATATATCTTATACACATTTCTTTTTCTTTTCAACAATTATAATTTGCTTGAAGGCAAACTAGAAAACAGATTAGTTTTTATTTCTCGGTTAACTCTCTCACTCATCTACTCGATCATTTATTTAATAAGATTATTCATAAAGAGGGAAAAGAGAGAAAGAGAAGAAGAAAAAAAAAGAGAGAAATTTTCATTTTTATTAGTCAAATATATTCCAAATCAACTTAAGAGATCAACGAAAAAAAAAAAAAAATACATGAAAAATAATTTTTTAACCAAATACAAGAAAGACGATGACAACATCGAGAAGACTAGGAAATGATTGAAGATTAACATACTGAAGACAATGATATAAATTACGTAAATAAAATTTCCTCTATTTTACTCATGTGCATTTGACGAGAACTACCATTATCGATTAGATCAAGAATCTTTTCGTTCAATTTTGATGAACTTATACAATTTTTTTTTCTTCTTCTTCTTCTCCTTCTTCCTTAGAGATGATATTCACTGAATATCTTTAACTATAATATCAATAAATCAAGCAAGATAGTAAATGAAACTTGAAAATAAAACAATAGTTGGTATTTAATAAAAATCTAGTTTATAAGAACACTTGACCTCCGTCTGAATAGTTACGAATTCAGCTCAAAACAACTGTTACCACATCTTATTCATTACTTTTGATCAGTGATTACTGAAGAATATAAGAAAAAAAAAAAAGAAGAAGAAAAATCTTGCCCACTGTGTTAAAACTCTATGTGTCAGATAAATGTTTGAATATTTTCTAGTCTATTTATTGAACCTTTATTTATCAATCTCTCTCGTTATTGTTGATAGATGAATAAATGTATATATATATATATATGACTAACATTCTATTATTATTATTATTATTATTATTATTATTATTATTATTAGTACTATGCACAATTAAAATGTGTGATAAGAAAGATTAACGATTTGAACGCGATTTCGTAATAGATGAAATAGTATACATACATATAGAGAGAAAGAGATGGATAAAGATATAAAGAAAGAAAACAATTTTTGGCAAAAAAAAAAAAAAAAATTATGGAATACTGAACAATAACAACCCACAATATACATACTCAGATTATATAATCGATAAGAAAATACATTATTTACTTAATCAATAATAGATCCAAAATGACGTCAGATAATAGTCAAAACATTGTTATGAGTGTTGATCGATAGTAAAAATGAAAAAAATATGTACAGTGATAAAACTCTGCTTGATAACAGAAAAAACAACAACTAATGAACAAAAACTGCCATATATTACAGATTGTCTAGTTAATAGGAGTTTTAAAAATTTTTATAAAACGTATCTATGATTAAAACAACTTTTGGTATCTTTTCTTTTCTTCTTTTTTTTTTTTTTTTTTTTTTTTGTTTTTTAATTTTGTGCGATCAAAAAAACCCCCGTTTAAAAAAAAAAAAAAAAAAAAAAACCGATGGGGTGAAAATTTTTTATCGGTTTTTCAATGTTTTTTTCCCGTTCTTTTTCATAAGATAACTATGCATGTTCACATCTATTAAAAAACTTAAAGAGATAAGAATAAAAAAAAAATTGGAGTACAGGTACAATATCTCTTTTTCTTACCGTTTCTTTCATTCCGTGATGCATGCGAGAAAAAGAGGAAAAAAAAATACTCATTTCACCTTGTTAATAATTAAAAAACCTCTATATGTTGAATCAAATGGTTCTTTTTTTACTCTATTTTTTTTTCTTTTACAAAACAGATGCACACACTCATATCTATCTGCCGCTATTTTTCTCACATTATGAGGAAAAAAGAAACACCGTTTTTCCGTTCCAGCTGTATCATAAACCAGTTTCTTTCTTCTTCTTCTTCTTTTTTTTTTATAGTACAAAAAAATCTGACTCACTTCAATGGTCTATAGAAGAAGAAGAAAAAAATATTTGCAGATAATAAAATAAAGATTCAATTAAACAAAAATAACATCGAAGCAAACTATTCGCTCTTATTTAATTATAACTACACTACACATATATATCTAACATTTAAATTAAGATTTAAACAGAATAGTCTAAAGATTTTATACGTTTTTAAATTGTAATAATGTATAATCAATCTATTCATTGAATAATTTACCCTAAACATGAATCTAAATCAAATGGACAACGAATCTTTTCAATAAAAGAAATGTTTAGAAAAAGACATATTTTTTCTATTTAGAATTGTAAACATAGACAGAAAATTTAAAATAATAATTCTAAACTTAATATAACAGAATCATTAGCCAGTTTACCACGATGATCGAAGTTGACAAACTTAATTATGTAAAATTATCAATAGTAATTGAAATCATTTTAGGCAAATTTACGATGAGATTAACAAATTAGAAGAGGAAAATCACGTTGATATAGTTATTTGAGTTGAATCAACAAACATTTCAAAGGAAGTACATACAGACACAAATAAAAATACACAAAATAAGCAAAAAAAAAACAACAAACAATTTACTCAGAATTAAAAATTGAAATAAACAAATTAGTTAGTAAATTTTAGTGTATCAAATGTCACAATATTTAACTAATAGTTCAAGTTCAATTCAAAATTTTTCTTTTTCTTTGAAAACTACACTATCGAATCGAATTTATTACTGTTAAAGAGATCATTTATATTACTATTCTAAAATGTGATGATACTCGTTAGTGCAATTGTCTTCAAAAAATAACAACAAATAATAGAGCTCAAATTCTTACTTTGATACACACATGATTTTAGATTACCCGTCTTGACATAAAACTCATGCAAGTGTTCGAACAAAATATGAGAAGCAAAGATAAATAAAATATATAGTATTCTCTTGCAAATATCTGTAGAAAGTTAATATTCATTAATATTGTAGGTATAACATAAAATGAACATTAATGAAAGAACTTGAGGCAAAAAAATTTGAAAAAAGCAGAGAGAGTCATCAGTCATATCAAAGTGTTTATCATGAAAATAAATTGACTAAACTATCTGACTAAAATATCAAATATAAACATTTAATATTGACTCATTTTTTTCGCCAATGGTTGATCATCTTTCCTCTCATTATCATCATTTTCTTTATCATAATTTTTTCTCTTTTTTGTTGTACAATATTTCATTTTATCATTATCATTTTGATTAGAAATATATTTAATTAATTTTTTTGACCATTTTTTCTCATTTGTTTTACTTTCAGCTATCAATTTTAACCATTTTTGATCAATTTTCCACATATAATCGAATGAATTTATCATAAATGTGGTTAACCATATTTCATCAATAAATGTTAATTTTATCTGATAATTAATATTAATAATGGAATTAATTTCTTGATATAGAATATCTTCAATATCACTAAATGTTTGAGGCTTAATTTTTAATAAACAATTTAAAATATAGTTTTCTTCAAATTTTGTTAAGATCGGTGTACCTTGATTAATTAATACTAAAAGTGAATTTGATGATGAAAATTTTTCTTCTATAATAATTTGTTTTTTATTAGGATTAAAATCGTCTAAAAAGCGTTTCATAGAATTTTTAATTGATTTTTCATTGATCGCTTGTTCTAAAAATAAAAATAAGATCGAATCCAATATCTTTTTTTTTGCTCAAAGATTGAACGATAAGTCAATCTTTTGAAAACAATATGAACTTGAATAAGTTCGCTAATAAATTAATAGTGCGTACCAATATAGACATATGGAATTGAATGATAAATACAAGCTAAAATGAGTGAGAAACAATGTGTGACACACTCGAATTTGAAATTACAAAAAAAAAATATCACCAACCTAATGTTGGATGTAGACCATCATTATTAACTTCAGTTAATATTTTGTTAAAACGACGTTTAATATCATTTTTATCAGATAAATTAAGTTTTTCTTTTAAATAATCTATATTGCCTTTCCAATCGTTTAATATTGTTTCTTTTGACAAACGATGAAGATGACAAACAATATTTAGATCAAAACAGTCAATAGATGCATCATAGACTGCTGCAGCACGATTTTGTAATCGTTGATGAGATGTTGGTATAACACCATTTGAACTTCCATTTGTTAATTTACGAACAGATGCTTTTACAGGCATTATTTACTCTAAAACGATAAGAAATCATTTTCTCGATGAAAAATCATTCGAGATCTTCATCTGATATAATGTAAGTACAAAAACGTCTTGTAAAACACTAAAATACACATTTTTCTTGATGTGTGTACACATATTTGCTTCAAGTTTCTCATTATTTACATGGTCTTAACTTCTACAATGTGAAATAGAATTGATCATAGGTGTTTTTTGTTTCTTTTTATTCAAATATCTAATTAATAAAAAAATAATACATCATTTATCTGGCATTTTAAGTAAAAATAATAGTAAAATATGGACTAGTCGTTTTTATCAGACAAAAAAATTCAAGCAATACATACACAGACACAAAAGAAAAGAGAAGAATAGTTGTAATTTAATCAAAAAAAAAAAGAATGATATTTTTATTTTAATATTATTCTTTAAATAGCTTCAAGTTCATCAAAAAGATTTACATTATATTTTAATTTTTCTTTTAAAAGTATTCGTGCAGTGGTTGTTGTTGTTGTAGTTAGTTGTTTTTTTCTATTTTGATTATGTTCACGTACAAGTGTAATTAATTGCCATCGTTTATAAGAATACAATCTATCTTGATTATCATCATTATCACCATCATCATCATTATCATTATCCAATATTTTATTAAAATATGTTGAATCTGAATTATCCATGATATATTTCAAATGTTTAATAAGAAAATCGTAACACCAAGTCTTATTTAAACTAAATAACGGAATTAAATTATTAAAATTTGTCTTTAATATTATTAAAACTTGTTCTTCTAAAATTTCTTCAATATTACATAATTTATTTAATTTTTTTAGTAACAAATTATCAAGAAGATATTTTTCTTCATAGTTTGTTAAAGGTATTTTACCATTAGCTAACATAATCATCGTTGTATCAATAGTAATAACAGGTTTTTTTTCATCTACAATTTTTTCTTTAATTTCATTTGTTCTCTGATTCTCAACAATTGGATCTAATGGACGATGTTGACTAGTGTTTGAAAATGATCGTCTTATTTTTGTACATTTTGATTTAGATCGTGTAACATCTGATATTGATGATGAACATGATCTTGTTAAACGTTTGCGAGCTTTTGTAGTTTTTGTTGACATAAAATCGTCATCATCGTTCAATACGATCACTGATTCTTGAGATGAAGATTTATTAATCTTATGACGTTTCGATTTAGGTGTCATATCTGGAAAAGACAAAACAGTGACGATAAGAATCAAACATTTTCAAGAAAACTATTGAAAAATAATGAAAAAACTATATAAAAGATTGATATATGGACAGTAGTGATTCTATTGTAGGATACTAAAGTCGAAGAAAGTAGTCACATCGGATTTTAGATCATATTCAAAAGTTGCTTGACTACTATGAATCAACAAGATTCAACTATTAGATTGATTCGATTTTGAAAGAGAATTAATACATGCATGACTAGTGTATTCATAATGTGGAAAAATATAGTTGCACATTATTTTTGATAAAACGAACTCGTAAATATGTATCTGCTTCTGATAAACTGAATTATATTATTTTCTTCCACTTACCGCAAAGAGAATTATGTATCACACAAGCTGAGAATTTCTTTGAAAAAAAATTTATTTATTTATTTTATAAAAAATACCGATTTTTTGCTCATATTTATTATTTTTGTACAAATAGATAACGGAACGGAGAAGGTGGCTACATAATTTACAATTGGTAGATTTAATAATCCATTAATAGTTGGATGAGACCTAATATTGGATATTCGAAGTTATCCACCGTCCTCTTTCATAAATCAAGATAGTTTTAATTATTCATGGAAATATTGGTGTTTCATTTTATTGTAATTTACTTCATATAACTTTAACGTTATACTCTAAACAAAACTCCATATAGCAAATCTAGTATTGATTGTAATACATTTGATTGTATTGTTGGTCTTTAATTTAGATGGTATAGCTGAGTTCACATCGGATAACCAAGAACTTTCTATCTGGCGCACGATTTTCCCATGAAAACGTTGTCCGACGTTTTCGAGTATCAAGAGACTCTTCGATCATTCCACGATCAACTTATAGTAAGATCTATAAAATCCATTGGAATAAATTTGGATATTTAATTTACCATTGAATTCAATATTTACTTCGGTTAAAGCATTCAAAATTAAAAGTTGTATCGAATTCATAAGCGATCAGTTAGTCCACTTGCAACCAAGGACACGGTCAGCCAGTTGAATGCCGAAAAAATAGATTTCAACGAAATCGGGTTGAATTTGATCGAATTATATCGTATTTCGTTGTATTTTGACAGTGATCCAACAAGATACAGTGGTTAGAATGTTCAACCTGGATGCAGTATAAATATTTTTAATTGTAAAGTACATTTGTGATACCTGTTGTGCCTTCATTTGAAAACCTGGTACATCTGCGTTAATAATGGTACAATATTCTGCTTACAAATGAATCTTATGTAACAAAACTCATAAAAAATCTGTGTTTTTAAAAGATACCTTTGAGTAATCATGGTTCTAATAATATTAAGTATAATTGTATGTTTCTATATTTTTCATTAAAAAATAGAATATCATTGCCGAATTAGAAAAGTATGAGAGAAACGTAACTTTCTGGTACAATTGATAAAAAAAAATGAAAGTGTTCATTAAAAAAATTTGAATAGTACGTTTGGTTCCCCTGTCTTTGCCGAGTATCCTATAAAAATTTCCCAACTGCCAGACTCATATTGGCTGAGTTAGGAGGAAGACAATTTCCAGTTTTTGCCATAGAGAATTTTTGGCAGGATTTTGCTGGAAAAAGGGTTGAAATAGATGTATTTTACATCGTTCGACAGAGAATGATTCGAGCAGTACAGTGGGACTGTGAGCAAATGCGTCAAGCCGAAAAATCGCAGAAAAGTTTTTTCATTCTTTAGTGTTAAAATCTAAAAAGTCCTAATTTCGTTATGTGATTCTACTTTCAGAATTATCCATTATTTTAGCAAAGACTATAGATTTTAGAGCTCCAAAAATTAGGTAATCAAACTCACCACAGTCTGAGGAGTCGACTGGTGTACGGTATTGATGGTTTTCGTTTAGCTTTGACCAAAAATCTCACGAAAAAAGGTTGGTCTACATTTAGTTAAAAACAAAAGTCGGTCTACATTTTCCCCTATAATGTAAAAATAGTAAGGAACAAAATGAGGATTCGATCTGAAATTACTTTTGCTAGTACAACTTTTGATGCTCTATCTAGTGCAGAAGTTTCATCGAGAACCAATGCATGCTTCATTAGTTCTGAGCAAAACAAGTTGCAAAAAGTCAGTCTACATTTAGAGCGGAAATTGACTTCCGCAAGAATGAGGGTTTAAAGCCGTTTTTATCTCTACCAAATCATGCAAACTGGATTTTTTTTTAAATAGAGTTATAGACCGACGTCTGATCTACAATTTAGCCATTCCAAAAATTTCTTCAGTGGCGGACTTTTGGGAAAAACTGTAAGAGAAGATCGGTCTACAAAAAACGGAAAAGATGCTTGTAAAATGATTATATCCAAAGAACAACAAAAAAAAGTAAACAAAGTTGAACACTAATCATATGGTTAGATTCACAATTCAATTCTCTACAGGATGCGCTGCTTTCCTTTTCTTTTTATATCTTTTTATGTAATCAAAAATTCAGTTTTCAGATGATGAGTCATCAGAAAATTCAGTTTTTTCAACTTTCGAGTCCATAACTTTGCAACGAAAGCACGTATCAAGTAGAAAATTTTTGTGGAAGTGGGCAAAATACTAGGCAAAGCACAGGAAAAAATATGCTCAAGCGAGCCTCTTATAACCTGAGTTATTATAGAAACGTATCTAAACAAGTGATTGTATTAGAAAGTTACGTTTCTCTCGTATATAGACGAAGGGATTTAACAATATCTCATCGATCATCTTCATGGCAGATAACAGACTCTATGTGGTTCACTGAACTCTTAAAATCATTATAGTTTCGAAAAAAGAAAAGAAAAGGAATTCAACGAAGATAATGCATCATTTATTCAATTTTAGTAATGAAGCAAAGTAATAATATGTACATAATTCAACATGACACCAAAAAAATTAAAATGGAAAATAGTTAAATATAAATAATAAAAGAAAGATTGAAATGAATGCCGTACATTAAACATTAAAGGCTAAACTAGATAAAAAGAGATAGTCTCCGAAAAATAAACATACAAATAAGAGTAATAAATAAAAGTGATTTAATAGAAAAATATCAAACAAAACACCTTTTTTTGCAAAACAAAAAAGGTTCATTCGAAGTACAGCTATTTACTAAATTCCATTTTCATGACAAAAAAAATGAACGTTGAGGTTATACGTGACTCTCCTATATTACACGTACTGATAATGAGATTTTTAAGCATATATCGGGATCTTGTTTAATGAAATTAATCCTCTTGGGTAAGTTTTCATCACACTTAAACTCAAATAAAGCTTCAAAAAGTAGGATGATTATTTCAGGATATCGATAAATAACACGGGGGGGGGGGGGGGGGGGGGGGGGGGGGGGGGGGGGGGGGGGGGGGGGGGGGGGGGGGGGGGGGGGGGGGGGGGGGGGNTGTGTGATTTTTATACCCCAATAAAAAAAAAAAAAACCTTAAAAAATTTGGTGTTTTTTTACCGTTATCCCAAAAAAAAACCCCCCCCCCCCCCCCCCCCATGCACACATGCAAAAAGAATGAAAATTAAAATTAAAAGAAGCTTGCAAAATTGTTGGATATACTGTTAATAGGATCCTAAAACGAAAGACGTGATGAAATTTTAAGACATTCTTTTACTGTTTCTTTTTAGCTAAAACACAACTACGTTGAGATATAGTGGGCCCTAACCTTATCTGTGTTACAAAAACAAAAAAGTGAACACTGTTAAAAAGAAAGACAAATGCGAAGAATATTATTAGCAAAATTAAATAGAATGCACACAAAAAAAACAAAAAAAAAAAACATTTCGATCATTATTATTTCATAAAAAATGTGGGTATATCTGTGAAGGTTACTTGAAAATGGAATGAGAATATAAGTAAACATCAGAGCCAGCTATTGTCATTGACTCAAATCAATAGTTTCCGTGCAGTATATGAGAAAAGGAGAGAATCAAGTTTTTTTCGTAAACTTTGATTTGTAAAAATCACCGGAGATAACAACAAAACCGTGCAAAAAAACAAAAATAGCTTGAGAAAATAAACGAGAAAGATTTTTTTTAATCTTACAATCGTTCATGTTCCGTTGCACAGTATATAAAATCGGTGTTTACTGGTACTTGTGCATACCACGTCGATGTTTGAGAGGGTGGATGATTTTTCAGAGCAACTCTTGATATAGAGGAAGGACGGTAAGAATTCATTGCACTATTATTATTATTAATATATCGATTGTTGTCTATCATTTGCGGTGTTACTATACGAGTAGGTGAATTTATTGAATTAATAGATGTATTTTGTGTTGATCGTATCTTGTTCAATGATTGTTGACGTTTAACAGGAGTCATTATAGGTGACATTTGTATCGGCTTTTGACTATTTCCATTCTTAGATTCGTAGTAAGACGAAATGTTTCCATTTAATTTACTATCAGTATAACTATAGCCGTCTGGCGGAGCAATTGAATATTGATGACGATTTGAAAATTCCGAACTATTACTCTGAAACATAGAGAGAGATGATTTTTAGCGTTAATCATACTTCATCACATGTATGTATTCTATAAAAATCAAAGACCCATGAAACCACAGAGATGACCACAAAATTTTCAAGAAATAAAGGTATGTTTGAAGTGCATAATAAGAAAATATTTCTTACTTGAGGTACATCAGCAATACGAGGATGTTGCTGATGTTCTTGTGTCCTAACGTAACCATATTGAGTTGAAAATTTATTTTCTTCCTCCGGCTCCGCATTGTTGTTGTCAACCACTTGGTGATAAGATCGTGCAGGCGTCTGATAATTTATATTTGATTGTTTTGTTAATGAATTAACATTTACAGCATAGGATCCACTAGACTGAGATGGCAATTGTGGTAATTTTCTAATTGCAGTCTGATTATTTAAGTTTATATTCTTTTCATTTAAGTTAGGAGAATTATTAGCAGAATTTCGAGTTTGAATCGATCGTACTGTCGAGTGTATTGGTTGTGGGGATGCATTATTGTCTTTGTTCTTCGTGTAAAAATCTAAAATATATCAAAAATTAGAAGAGAAGATGTAGACATAACCAAAAGATGTATGAATTACCAGAATATTGTTGACTATTATTAACTATTGCCGATGAAGACGAAGATGGTTGATTTATTGCTAAATTATTGTTTTTTGATATTCTTAAAACTGAATCATTATTTGTAGTTGTGACATTACGATTATAACTGTTGTTATTTTCAGTTTGTTGACGTGGTAATATGAATGTTTGTTCTTTGACTATATCATTTACATCCGTATTTTGTCGTTGTTGCTTTATCAATTCTTCGCGATATTCTCGAATACATGTGTCAATATAATTTTTAATCATACTATCACAAGCTCGAGGTCGTTTTGGCTGAAAATTTACCATTATGACTGTTAAAATATTTGTACGGGGATTCAATAGTGATAATGATGATTGATTTAAATACTCATCATCATTTTCATTCTCAAATGTTGATGCGTTTTGTGACCTTACAGCATCGCCTAACATTTGTTGTTCATTACGTAGCGCTGTGGCCGCTGCAGCTCGTTTTGATTGTGAAAATGGCTCAATGAATGCACGACGAATTATTTTACCAAAATTATTTAATGGTTTTGGTATTTTTTTATTTATATTTGGTATTGCCGATGTAGCAGAATTCAATGACTCATTCATTTCAGATACATTTGTTGTTGACATATCAATATTATTAGATTCTTCATTCATTTGCTGTTGAGTAAAAGAGGCAGTTGATGGTGTTGCACCGTTTGCTGTGGAAGTTGATGGGAATAATGTGGTCAGAGATGTAAATTCTTTACATAAACTTAAATATTTCTCCAATAATTTCAGTCGACGTTCACCGTGCAATTCATATTGCTGAATAACATTATCGGACAGTTCTTCATTAATTGGCCAACGAAAAGATGGTCCCGGATCGACAGCAAAGTGAAGCGGTAATAAGTCTAACGTATCAGCATCAATCAGTGGAATACGATATGTTACTAAAAGAATAAAAATCATTTAGTACACAAGTCATTTTATATTTTGTATGTTCTTATAGCTATAAACTAAATAATAATCGTCAAATTCGGTTGAAATTATATAAATCCAGGCAGAATCTATTTTTCATATCTCACAAACAATTCCTTTTTAGATTAAAAACTAAAACTATATTCATAATACTTACATTTCATTTTACTATTTTGTTCCATTGGTACCAAAGCACTAAAATGAGCTGCGTCAAACGCGAGAAACACGGGTGACTGATAACATTTTTCAGGAGGAATTTCTAGCGGAAAATAAATGCCACCGAAATTTATAGGCGAAACTGCCTCGCCGGAATGATCACGTAAAATCGTATCGGAATAAACAATAATTGGGCGTCTTATATTATTAGCTAGTACATAAACGTGCATTTCTTCTAAACTTTCATAATATTGTTTGACATTATTGTTTACTGTAGTTGATGGTGATGTTTTATTGGTCGATGTTGATTGGGTTGTTGTCGTGTTCGTCATAGACGATGGTGTATAAGACGTAATCACATTTGATGTTGTTGTAGTCGTTGTATTTGGTAACTTCGGATTACGATTTGAACTAAAGAAACAAAAAAATTTTGAATTAAAAAAATGAAAAATTGAATTTTGAACATACTCATCAAAAACGTTTGAATTATTATTTGCAGTTGAATTTGATGTTTTACACTGGTATGTTCTTGGTTCAGTCGAGGATAGTTTTAACAAACTTTTCCATTCAGAATCCCATTCTTCTTCAGAAAATACCAAACCATACTAAGAGAAAAGAATGTAGATAACTCTTAGTTTATGAAAAAAAGTATTCTACACACTTTTTTGTTTTGAACAGACTGTGCCCATCGCCATCTCCGATACAAAGAATTATTCGGCTTTGATGTGATCAATGTTTCATTCAGCGCTTTCCGCATAACTAGAGATCTATCTTGAAATCCCCACATAGCTAAAGCAATTGGAAAAAAATCAAAAAAAAGAAAAACATAGGACTCCCTTTAAATCATACCCAAAGATGTTGCATGTAACAAACAATTGCCATCTCCACTTGTTAATAATGGATAAAGTTTAGGACACTGTAATTTGTTTGAGCACCACCAGTTTAAACGTTCTAAAAAAATATATTCCATTCGTGTAACAACAGCATACAAATAATTGAAAAACAAATAGAAAAATTTACTTGTTTCTTCTAATGCCGTCATTGTTGGTTGATCAACTAAACTATCCATAACACGCGTGCGTATTTCCTCTTTTAATGAGTTTAAATCGGTTAGCACAAATGAGGCATCAGCTTCCACATGATTGATGGTAACAATTTGATCGTTGACACTACTTCGTCGAAAATTTTTGGCGATTGTTGTACGTTGATTAAATACAAGCGATTGATTTGCTGATACTGTAGATAATGCTCGATGAAGAACTGGATTATTTGTTGACTCTAGAATAAAAGACTAACACAATGTGATTGAAGACTAAGAAATCAAAAAAAATATTAAAATAAAGTACATCTTCAATCAAACTATTTTTAAACTGTGTATTTACCTGTTCTACGCAATTTGACAGAATCTCTTGACTGATTATTTACTATTCTGTCTGTTTCATCATCAAATGCATCTTCATTAATATCGTCTATTTCCTCATCCAGACGATTATGATTCCAATTAGTCATTTAATTATTTTGATTTCGGTAAAAATTTAAAAAATAAGAGAAATATTTCATGTCATGTCAAATCTATGAGTAAAAAGTTTCATTATTCTATGGGTTAAAATTAATAATTACCAATGCATTTCTTAAAAAATCACCGTTACTTTATCTAAAAGGAATTCGTTAAATGAACAGAGTATACAAAACGGTCATGACGACTGATAAGCCACATGATGTTCAGTTGCAGGAGCGGAACATTGAATGTCATATCAAATCAGAGATGATTTTTCTTTGTTATAAATCTGTTTTTATAAAAAAAAAAGTTTAATGTACTGAGCTGATGAAATTTTCTCGAAAAAACAATTATCTATAATGTCAAATACAAAATCGACTGTGCCTAAAGTTGCAGGCGAAAGATCTTGAAGAAAGTTGTGTGAATCTTTTAAAATAATATTTTCCTACTAGACATGAGCGGGGCCGAGACGAAAAATATTTTTTAACGGGATCGGGGCCGGACCGGGAACAACATTAGAACTAATATGTGTTTCGACAGTTGCATAAAATCAGCTAAAACTTGACCTGTTCTCTATACTAAAATAAAAACGTTGTGGAAAATCGTCAAGAAGTCTTACAGTTCGTTCCTAGCCATTGAATTTCACATCTACGTCATGCAAACTTTATTAATAAAGTGTTTTCTCCGGCACATCAAAAGTTTCCGGAACCGGGAGGAAATTAATTTTTTAACAAGACCGGGACTGAAAAACGTTCTTTCTGCCCATGTCTATTTCCTACATTCAATGTTAACATGTTCTCTAGTTGTTTTGGTGTATTGGTACTACTATGGTTTACACGTTTGCTATTCCACTGAAAGGTGTTCTTTAGCCGAACGGATATCTGTCGACGAAAATCTCTTGAAAGTTGAATACAAAAGCGAATTTTTCTATAGTCTTCAATTATAAAGTGTTTTTTCTTTCCCCAAGTTCAGAAATCAATACAATCAGAAAAGGATTAGACGTTTTCTCTGTCCTGGTTTATTTACATCAGTAACTGGCTATATATGCTTACTCATCTCGACATCTCATATGGTTGGTTCTATTGAATAAACCAACGATCAGCCATAGACTATAAAGGGTTGATTATTCTATATTTTACTGTGAAGAGGTGTCGTATTTTGCCTTATTAATAGAAAAGTCAAATGAATAGCTTCACGATGTTGCTCTTGTATCGCACTGTTTTATATTTTCAGAGCCATGATTTTACTATATTTTTATTGGCGTTAGAAGGACTCCATATTTAACCCACAACACCGAGTGAGGTTATCATAATCTATTTTCTTCTCCCGTTCGTTTTGTCTTCCTCTCTGTACAGTATTGTAGAAGGCAAGATAAATGCTCTATCGAAAAGCTACTAAACTTGAGTTGAACGGTGAGTAATTAAAACATCATCTTGTTATCGAGCTCTCAATGTGCGATCTTCTACACAGGACAGTTGTAAAGTTTTTCTAATATGCTCTTAAATACGTTGTAATTTACTAAACACTTTTCCAGTAGGTAAAATCATTGTAATTTATAAGAAAAATAGTTGTGCGTACTGAACATCCATCCTGACTAATATTTCCTTGTATTGCATGAGATTAAATTTTGGATGTAAATCCTATTTGAAAGATTAGTTCGGTAAGATAGCTGTAAGAGAACCTTTCATACCGTACTGAACCTTTCATCAAGAATAACTGAAAAAATCTAAGAATGATTGTTTATACACACTAGTTGAAAGCACCTTTTTTACCGTGAAATTATTAGTAGTCTGCACACTGTCATGTTTATAATTATATTTGACTAAATATAAATATCGTTTATAGATGAACATTTATATATATTTTTTTCGTTATACGTTTCATTTATAGAGCAAGATAATTCGCAAAAATCAAGGCTTACAATGAGAAATTTATTTATTCATATGTTTCCCTTGTTCGAAATAACATTCTTTCTATGAATTTTTTCTTTCTTTCAAGTAAACTATCTTATTCATTTATAAGCGATTTTTATTTTTAAATCAAATAGTGATTACTCCATAAGTATATTTAACTAAATATAAATATCACTGTTTTCATTTGATTCAACTATTTCACACGATTGATAATCTGCGCAAATTTAATCTTAATTATGTTATTGTGCGTAAATTCCTTCATCACATTCCTTTTACTTATATATAAACGAGGAACCAGAGAAAAAGTATGTTCAACACAGCATGATGATGTTGTCTTAATATTCAAAAATATTTTTTTTTATCCTTTATTTGTTTCTATTAAATGTAATATGTGTTTCATATTGAGAAGATCGACATGAGTTCTATGAATGCTGTTTTTAGTGTATTTCAAAATAGATTTAATCTTTATTTCAAAACATACTAATTGTTATTTCCTTGCCCTCTCATAATCGAATCGGTTCTTTTCAAAACAAAGAATATCAGAAAAAGCAAGAAAAAAAAAACCTTGGTTTATTTCCATCAGCTGTGTAAATATAATGGCCATTTATATCATTTTTTTTTTATGCCTTTCAATAAAATTTTCACATGCAAAATATTCAATGAAGAATCATTGTGAAATACTGAGAGAATTATTTATGATTTCAGATGTTAGTTTATGTTTACAAAATGAAAAATATTGAACATCAATGAACATTTTTTCTCTCTGTCGTTCTTTACGACAAGTAAAAAAATCAAAATTTATTAAAAAACAAATAAACGTTACGTGACAATAGTGGTTTCCACATATATACGGTAATTTTTTTCTATTATCTATTGTCTCATTTTTTTTCAGAATTGTTTTATTTGATTTCTAGTGGATAAAATAAAAACCCGTAAGAAAATGAACAACGGATTTGAAATGATGAATGGAAGCCATTGTCATACATCAAATTTAGAACAAGTGAGTTATACTTTTGAATGAAACGAATAAAAAGGTGTAACAGCGAAAGAGAAAATACTAATAGAATACTGTGAATATTGACTATCACTCGATCATCATTATCGAGTTTGTAATTCTTTCGTAGATTTTAAGTCCTAATACATTTTGATAATCCTTTATTATTTAGGTGCCAATGAAAAAGCTAATATCGATTACGCCATCAGTTTTATCACAACAAAAACAAACACAAGATAATCTATTATTTACATCTGATTTATTTCAACGAGTTATTAGTGCTGTATTATGTTCATTTAGTCAATCAACGTCAAATAATGATAAACATGTAGCATTAGAATATTTAGAAAATTTAAAAGAAAATCATATTTTACTCTGTTGTACAATTGGATTTGAATTTATTAAACAGCAACAACAACCATTGTTACATCATTATGGTATACATCTAATAGAAAATATAATTAAATATAAATGGTCGGCTTTGAAACCAGATGAAAGAAATGTGCTGGAAGAACAATTATTTTCATTGATTAAAACTAATCTCAATGATTCATTTATGGAACCAATATATATTAGAACGGCATTAGCACGTTGTACAGTCGAGATGATTAAACGAGAATGTTTTGAAAAGACAAATACACCGCTAGAAGAATTGATAACATTAACTCAACAAACTTCTATGAACGGTATGTACAATTTTCATTTGCTATGTCAAAATTTTTCTCTCTTCTATATTGTTAGTGTTGTTGTTATTATTTAGATGAATTTGGTAATCGTAATTTAATTCAGTTAGAATTGATCTTATTAGTATATCGTTTTCTCAATGAAGAATTAACCGTTTATCAGCAATCAATTCCATCACAACGCCGTCGACAATTATTAAGTCAATTACAAAAACGTTTAAACGATATTCTACCGTCAATAATGAAAACTTTGAATGATCTCTTATTATATAGTCAAGAGAAAGTACCAAATGGTGATCGGTTAATTGAAACATGTTTATTGTGTTTAAACAGTTTTTTATCATGGATCGATTATACTCAAATTGAACAATATGAAACATATTTAATCGAATTATTAATGAAATTTTTTCATTTAACTCAACAAATTCGTTTAAGACATGCAGCATTCGAATGTCTATTGAGTTTTATCAATCGTCGATTTCTCAGACAACGAACAAATAAAAAACCATCAACCACAACAACAACAACAACATATTCGTATGAACAAGAAAAGATATTTATAAATTATTTATTGAATGATAACACATTGGAATTATTCTATCGATTAGTCATGTGCAATAATAATAATTCCGATAGTGAGGTACAACTAAAAATTATCTACTTAGTGAAATACACTATAGGCTAAAAACAAGTTTTATGGTAGAAAACTTTTAGAAATTAGGATTAAAAGATATCCAATGATAATGGACTTTTATGCGATCAAACTTGTTAAATTTCTCTAAGTGATTATTCTCAATGTTGTTTTCTCCTTTACAGATAACGGCCACCATGATCGAACAGTTTCGTACATTAATAACTAATGAATATTTAACATTTCTTAAAATGCTTGGTCAATTTTTATTAAAGATCACTACTCATCTTTTGTATTTATTTCAACAGTTAACATCACGAACACCAATAGATAATGAACAATTTTTGCCATTTTTAATGGAACGTATAAAATCGTTTATTCAATTTCTTCTCTTATTAAACGATCATCCATATCATCAATTATCATTAAATTCTTATCAAGCATTAAGTATGTTCATAAGTAAACAATCATCACCATTTTATTTGTTATTAAATGAACAACTTTGTCTGAAATTAATTGAAAATTTAAAACAATCATTGGTGCGTATTCACTTTCCATTATCATTACCATCATCTACAATTGTGAATAACACAAATGAATGTTTTGTAAAACAATACCAACATAGTCAACAATGTTTATGTTATATTATGTTTGAATTTGATTCGGAAGATCAATTTTTTTGGAAATCTTTTTCACAATATCGACTTGAATTACAAAAATTAATTAAAGCGTTTACTGATATGATTTTTGTAACAACAGGTAAGGTTAAACGGGTGAAAGTTGTTGGTGTATACTGCCATGAAGATTGTAGAAGAGGAATATATGTTGAAGGTAAACTTTCATCTCTTGTTTTTAGGTATTCTATCGGACGGACAACAGTCAACTAATATGAATTATTTAAATTCAATCTTGAAGTATGTGATGCAATATTTGATTAATTTAATACAGCGTACACCAACTGAACTCAATCACCAATCTTCTGTGATAACAGCTTATCTTATTAATGAATGGGAATCACTTTATTTGTTAATTGATCATATTCTATTTGTCCTACGTAAACATCTATTTCCTCAAAATATCAATAATAATTTAGCTATTCAACAACAACAGTTATTAATGAAACCTGATCTTATTGAACAGTTTTTATATACAATAAAGTATCTTTTGCAATTTACACCGTCGACGAATGAAAATATATACGGCTATGTTTTAAATATTTTGTCAGTGATGTTTTTTGTTACAAACTATGATCAGACATTGATAATACAAATTTTGCAACGTTTATTAACGACGTATCAACATTATCAACAACAATCTTTAGGTAAAATATCAAATTGTCCAAATATGAAACTTTTCCATACTCTAGGAAAGACCAACTCTAGGAGGGAACTACCCCAAGTGTCCAGTTATGTTCTTCTTCAAGTATATTTGCTTAAGTGTAACATTTGATATTTATCACAAATCTGACATCCGGTTTTGCGCGGTAATGATAAATCATCGAAAGTATTTTCATTGAACGGCATTTTATCAAAAGATTTTTCATCACAAAAACTTTTTCATCGAACAAAATTTCGTCCCATTGATGTTCTATTGAATTTTACTAGATAAGTGAATGATAACCACAAAGTAAATAAAAGTATACTGGCTGTAAGTAGCTTGAGTTGAAGGAAAGTTTAGGAAATGTAAGTTAATTCTCCGACATGTGACACAATGAAATACAGATATAAAGTAGAGGAGAAAAGAGTGCCTTTAAAATGTCGTACGATTTGAACGTGATCATAGAAGAACAGAAAGGTTTTTTAAAAAGTTAATAAAGAAGTATATGTACACATGTCATATTTTTTGTCTCCCTTTTTATATGATTCTCTATACGAGAGTATTATGTTCAAAAGCAAAATATTCTATCACTTTCTTAAATTTTCTTCGGAGTAAAATTTCATTATAAGTATGGCCAGTTTATTATCAACAACTCCCTATAAAAAAAATTCCAGTGCGACACTGGTAAAATCAGTGCGCACCGGTGCACATAGCATGTCATCGGTCACTGGCACTGACGGGCACCGGTGCGCATCCATGTCCAGCAAGTGCCGAACCAGTACCGATTGGCACCAGTGCCAATATATTTCTGCCCAAAACGTGCCGCACCGGTAAAAATCAGTGCCGCATCGAAATTTATTTAATCACTTTAATTAGTTTTTTATTACAGTTGTTTATGCTGAATTTTGTATTAGAATGCGGCACTGATTAATACCACATTGACATGCCAAAACCATGCGGCATTGGCTCGGCACTTCTCTTGTGAGAAGGAAAAGATGAAGTCAGAAAGACATTCGAAATATTAAGAGTAGACTGTGGTGTTAATATAGACAGAAATTGACAAAACAAAATGGTGATTGAAAACAAAACTTCGGCACTGGTGCGAGATTTTTACATTCTTTCTGGCACCGATACGCATCGATGCCCAGAAAAAAAATTATTCGGTACCGGTGCGCATCCGTGCACAACCAGTGCCGACAAAATATTCTTTCGTAGGGTAAAGGCAAATGTTTACTGCGTTTTAATGATTATGAATATGTAACTGAAAACAAATATTGAAAATGTAAAGATTATTAGTCAAAAAAATGCAGCATTCGTGTTCATACATTAAATATTGCGATGAAAAATCTTTCGATGAAATATCGTCGATGAAAATACTTTTGATGATTTGTCGTCGACTTCAGTTTTGCTCTTACGACTTTCATCTATGAATTTCTAGAGATCCAATCTCATAAACTCATCATCAACTTCCACTCAGAGGAATTCTGATACAGTCGATTTGTAGAGCATGTTGAATTGTTCATGTCGACAATTTCTGAAGACTAACGAAGGATCTTTCACTGGGATCAGTATATAAACTTGAGAGGTCGAGTATCTTCAATAACATAGTCTCATACCCCAATGAACACCCCGGAATATCAAAATTTCTTCGAATGGAAGTTGGTGATGAGTTTGTGAAATCGAATCTCTAGAAATTCATAAAAGAAAGCTGTAAGAGCAAAATCGGATGTCAGATTTGTGATAAATATCAAAAGTTACACTTAGGCAAGTATACCTGTAGACGAACATGATTGGATACTTGCAGTATTCCCTTGTGGTTGTCTGCCACAAGATTTAGTACATAATGTAGTTTTAGTAATCTCAACTCGTCTGTCTTTTTATTATTATTTTTAGTAGGTGATTATCCGTCTGATTTAATACAAAGTCAAACATCAAATGCTTTTCTATATTTATGTAGAAATTACACGTTAAAATTGATTGATTATTATTCTGATTTATATCCCTATTTGTGTCAATTGATTCAGAATGAATTTCAACACTGTTCGATAAAAACATCAACAATCATGAATGTTGATGATAATTGTTCGATATTAAAATTACTCGATTCAGCATTATGTTTAATGTATAAAAAATTGACAATTGACACAGCAAATGACGAACAAATAAATTATTTTTATGAATTATTGAAACCGATTTATGAATTTATATCATCGAATGAATTTTCAAACAATTGCTTGTCATCACTAACAAATTTCATTCAATATTTTAGTAAGTGAACAGTTTTAGAAATTTGAAATAGGAGCACCATAAGAGTATTTTCCATCTTTTTTCTGTATTTTGTAATAATTTTTGTTTTTTAACAGAATTTGCCTATTTTTGTTTAGATTTTTGTCAGACAAATTCGAACCAGGAGCAAGAAACTGTTTATCATTGGCGGCGTCGACGTTTAATGTTGTGTTTACATTGTTTGTGTTGTATATTAAAATTCTCAAAACATCAACAAGATCAGACACCGATATTATTCAAAACTAAAATTATTTTAAGTTTAAGACCATTTTTATTCGATTCTGTGTTAAAAATAATTCGCTATTGTAATCAGTTATACGATCCAAATGTAAATCCTTTTTATGATTTAACCAAAACAAGTTTACTATCATTTAGCGAAACAGAAAAACAAATCTATTTAGGCACGTACGAAAGTAACAATATAACAAAAGCAACAGTCACAACAATAACAGCAACAACATTCAGGTAGTTTGTTTAAAGATTTTGATACTGAAAGTAGTGTGAGATAGTTGCACGATTGCAAGACAGTTCACTCTTTCTGAGAATAAATTTTACACAATCACTTCTAATTATAAAATGCATAGATTTAAACAAATTTCAATTTTTGACTTGCGATATTCAACAACATTCTCATATCGGATTTTTGACCGTCTATTTGTGTATTCATCAGTAAAATCCTTTATTTCTTCTAGTCCATCTGATAATCCATTTCATGCTGTACGACAATCGCCTCTACAAGATAAAGTGTCAAACCGTTTATTTGAACATCAATTACATGACTATATTCATCGTTTATTTGATATTTCCTATCAATTATTAGGTAGTTATTTTGTTTATGATCATGATTTATATTCGATGAAAACAAGAGAATTAACAGATAACAAATTGAATGAACAACAACAGGAACAATATTTTTTAACTTCATTTTTACAAACGATTATATTTGAAAATTTGAATACAATACCACCATTTCGTTTACGAATTATATTAAAACATTTTTGTCGTCCATTTATTGAGCATTTTTCTTTAACAACTGAATTTCAAACAGAACAATCATCAATAAATGATTTATTTCTATCGTTTTTGGACATATTTTTACCGTATATTCAACAACGTTTAAGACAAATGTGGCAAAATTTAATATCAAATGAACAGCAATCACAACAAAGTCAATTGATCTATTATTCTTGTTCGGATGAAGTAATTGAAGAATGTCTATGTGTTTTATTGACAAGAGATTTTGTTGATATATTAAGACATTTTATTTTGAAACCAATCATATCAATTACTAATAATAAAAAACAAGATAATCAACGAAAAACAACAATAACATCAACAACAAATAAAATATTAAATGGAAATCATGAAATGAGTTATTTAGATGACAATGATATCGATACGACCGTAGATGATGTTGTTGATAATAATAACAATGAACAATTTACAAATAAACAACTGAATATATCAAATGAGAAGATTGACTACAGTGATTTATTTTTACATTTAAGTAAAATATGTCGAAATGGTAGGTTCAAGATAATTTAAATGAGAAATTTGTTTGACAAACTTCTGAAATAAATGATACTATGCTGATTGTAACAATTATTTAGTATCAAAATAGATTATAAGTTTCACATAATTTCTTTCTTTCTAGGTCCAAATGTAACATCATCATATCGTACGTGTATAAATTTATTCAATTCTGTTATACAGATTCTATTTGAATGTTTAACATTTCCTGATGCCTATTGTGTTAATCGTTTTCTACCAATTATTCTTCCATTAATGAGATTACATTATGATATAACAAAAATAGATGCTATTGTCATATTAGATGTGAAACTATTATTTAGCTGTTTATTAAAATCATTACAACGACATGGTGAAAATGAAGGTCTTATCACAAATATACTATCGTTAATTGGTCATATTTATGAATTATGGCATGATAAATATTCGCCATCTATTGATAATTTGTTTATCACAACTATACCAAATTTCAATACCGAATTATTAACAACATATAAAATGAAAATATGTTCAACAGAACCAAAAAAACCACTAACAGAACGTGAACGACGTGAAATACTTAAGAATTTATTTGGCTCACTGATTGGACAGACGAATAAGAAAGAAACATTGAAAAGTAATATATCTTTGTAACAGTTTATATAGTAGTCATAATATATTGATTGGTGCTTAAATTTTGAACAGTTCGTTCTAGTCTACTAATTTGTACTTGCGTGTTAAAATTAGGAATTATACATGATAATAACAGATGTGCCTTTGTTTGTTTTTTATTGTTATTCCATATTATTCGCTCAAAGTTCTTCCAACTTCGTATAGGGAACCTGTTCATTCTTACTTAGTAGGGAGGGGAGCTCCGATACTGTTATTGTTTTTGTTTTTAAACTTTATTAAAATTTGTTATCTCGTGTTTTTTTTTTTCGTGTCTTTTTTTTTTTGTTATACAGTTATTTTCTCTTGTTGGTTATCAGTTATCTGTTCATTATGAATAAAATTTTTTATTCGTGTTGTTACTAAATGATCATGTTATGAATCATTAAAACTCATCAATATCATACATTCGAGATTGAATCAGGTCACCGAATATTGTCTCGAATCCGATACAGACTTATTAGTTTTTGTGTGATCCGAACCAGACTCGATTCTCTGACATTCACTTTTCGTAGAAATTATTGAACATTCATAGATTTATTTACTGGAGAAGTGCAGATACTTTAAATATCATGTGTATCCTAGAGACAATGTTCATAAAATAATCTGTTGAATAATTGTTCACTAAGTATAATGTTGTCTCAATATGTGTTCCCGTTTCGTTTTTAGAAAACATCAAAAATAAAATGTTATCCTTATCAATGTCGTTTGATGAACAAAGTGATGTCAATTATTATCAATTTGATCCTAAAACTGTGGTCGAAGAATTGAAAAAAGCTATTAGTGAACTTGATTTTGTTGGTCTAGTACATAGTCGAAAATGGTATAAAAAATAAACTAGAATTGTTTGTTATAATTATTAGTGTAAAATATTTATTCATCTCTTACTTTTTTAGGTGCAGTGAAATGTTAAATTGTATAACATCATCAACGAAAGCAGCAGCAACATCGAATGAATCTGAAATGTTACATAATAACGATGATAATGATGGAATTCATATCAACATATCTTCACGTGTGAGTGTGAATGAAAGAAAAATGATAACAATAATCGTTAAATGAATTTGTTTTAAGGAATTGGGAACATCTGCTAGTATATATATGATGGCGAAATGTTATTTTGATTTACGTGAATATAAAAGGTGTGCACATCATTTGAAACAGTGTACCACAGGATACGGATTTTTTCTTCGTGTCTATTCTTTATATCTGGTAAGAAAGAGTAAAATTACTGTCAAAATCGAAATTAAAAGACTATGATTTCAGGACGGTTTAAAACAAAGATGTGACGATTTTGTTGATGTTTTTCGTAAGTTTAATGTAGATCATACTCATTTTTCGATATATGTGTAATAGTTTCTCATTTTTAGCTGATACAGCCGTTAGTCAAAGACAAGCAACAAGTATGATATAGTTGTTGTTTATTGTGACTATCAATCATCATTTTGATATTTTTATTGTAGCAAAAGCAGCACTCGATAATTCTTGGCTTATAAACTTACGATGTGAACTGACAACAAGTGAAAAAAATGAAACATTAGACGGATACGGTTACTATGTGTAAGAGAAAGTACATTAAAGAAATTTTTAAAATTTTATTCAAATAATTCTAGGTATGCATTGGTACTCAAACGTTTAAGTTTATTGAACGAAGCATTAATTTATTTCATTAAAACTGTTCAATTAATTCCTCATTTGTGGTCCGCATGGGAAGATTTAGCTTATTTAATTGACACTGAACAAAAAGTTTGTAAAGATCAAAAAATTATTTTCGAAATCTATTAGATAAAATAAATTTATTTCTTTAGCTTCACAGTTTGGATTTGCCCGAACATTGGATAAGAAATGTGTTTTATGCACGTTGTTATATTGAATTACATAAACCGGAATTATGCATATTTATATGCAAAGAACTGAATATAATTGGTTTTCAAAATTCAACATATATTCTATTACAACAAGCTAAAGCGTATGAAAATGGTGCAGGTAATGACATGGAATATGATAAGAAAAAAAAATTCCATTATTAATCATGTTTTCTACTATCTATTTTAGAACTACAATTGGCTCGTTCATGTTGTGAAGATGCTCGTACAATTGATCCGTATAATCTTGATTCTATGGATGTTTATTCAAATATACTATTTGTATTGGTAGGTCAACTTACTGATGATCATAGATTTTCTTGACTATTTGTCAATATCATCGATAGAATGGGAAAAATTGATTAATTGAAAAAGAAGAAGCATAAACCTGACATCATACTGTTGATTCTATAGTTTCTTTTTCAATTTATTTGTTAACGCTTATCAACGTGTGGTGTGTTTTTTTTATTTAAAGGAAGATTATCATGCACTTGCTGGTCTTGCACAAAAATGTATTGAAATAGAAAAATTTCGTTTTGAAACTTGTATTGTCGTCGGTAATGTATTTGAATAGTAATAGTCTTCTTTTCTTTTTTTATATGATAAATTTTCTATTTTCTTTTAAAGGTAATTTTTATAGTATAAGAAATGATCATGCTCGTGCCATTCAATATTTTACGCGTGCATTACGAATGAATCCTGATTATGCAGCTGCATGGATACTATTAGGACATGAATTTGTTGAAGGAAAAAATCATGCGGCAGCCATTAATGCCTATCGTGAAGCATTAGATTTAAACAAAAAAGATCATCGTGCATGGTACGGTCTAGGTGAAACATACGAAATTATCAAAATGTATTCATACGCATTGTATTATTTTAAAGAAGCTTTTGCACTTAAGTAAGTAATTATTGTTCAATATAAAAACTCTAATTTATGTATTATAATTTCTTCTTTTGATTTCAATTAGACCAAATGATTCGCGATATGCCAATGCTCTAGGAGAAATATATGAACGAACACAAAAAATGAATGAAGCAAAAAAATGTTATTGGCGTGCTTATTGTGTCGGTGATATTGAAGGAAATGCATTAGCAAAATATGCACAGTATATAGTTCAAAAGTAATACGGTTATTATTTATTATAATCATTTGCTTTTTTTTCACTTTTAGCGTCTGTGATCATTTAAAAGATGAAGAAGGTGCAGCACGATCCTATATGGAATTTATTCGTACACAAGAAATGAGACAAGTATAATTAATTTTATCAAATTGATAATACATAATTTAATTCATAACTTCTACTTTTAGGTTAAAAATTTTCAAGAATTTGCACAAGCAGCCGAATTTTTAGCTAGTTATCATTTGAAAAAACATCAGTTTGATCAAGCCTGTGCGTATGCAAGAAAATGTTTAGAATTTCCAGAGGTTTGTATTTTATTTAATTTTCATTCAAAAACATTTCATCTTTTTCTATTCTTCTTATTTAGGTACGCAGTGAAGCTAGTGATATACTACGTAAAATTACAGCTTTACATTCTAAATTATTACCAACCGGTGATGAGACAACAAATCAAATCGATGCTTCATAAGAAGCTCATTTTCTTTTCTGTTTCGTAATTTGTCAGATAGTCGTTAAAATTTATTTTTACTCTTTTCTTTTTGTATATTCATATATTTTTTTGTTAATTGAAATACACGTCCTATTTTCAAATGAATTTCCGGTAAGTAAATATGACTTATGGCATACATAATTGTACTTTTAACAACCAATTTTAGAAGTTTCAGTTCGTTTTTTTATTGCTTAAAATATTACCATTCAAATCATCTAAGCTAGTTTTTATCATTTCATATTTGTAACTGAAATAGAGTTGAACAATATAGTCAGTCATTATTAATTCGTGGAAAATGTATTTAATAGGCTAGTACTGGTTTCTTACTTAACTTTATATATATATTCAGTTAATTGCTTATGACATAGAACAAGGTAGTTTAATCGTTCTACTCTTGACATTTATCAAAGTATAAGAAGAAAAAAAGGAGTTTCTGTTTCAAAAAATTACAACGCTGCATGAGTTATTCGTATTCGAGAAATAGTAGTAGTATTTTATAGCCTATAGAAAATATTATAAGAAAGAAAATTCAATTACAACTTTAGTAAAAAAGTGGAAAACCTTTCGAAGAAAATCATTCTATTTTTTATTATCGTATAAATACGGGAGAAAAATCGAGAATAAAAGGTATTTTATCATATTCCAACGGTTTATAATACAGTTCAATTTTATTAAAAATAAAATCGAAATAGGGAAAAAATGTAAGAATGTTAGAAAGTAATGAAGAATATTATTTTTGTTCTCCACACTGATACTCTCAATTTTGACATCATTTTCTAGGGATAGTGCTGTTAATCAACATTATCAAGAAATTGAACAGAAAAAATTAACCAGCAAAGATAAAGAAATATTGACAGAAAAAACGAAACCAGAATCAAAAGATTCTGTTTTACAAGCAGAGAAATTTGGTGGTGATACACCGGCTCAACAAAGCTCTGGGACAGCAACAATGTTAGATTGAGCAAGTGGACAAACCAATCCAAATGTGATTTATTAACGTCAGGATACGTAAATTCAAATGCACTTTGACGTACATAGATGTTCTCGGACTTATTTAACTTTCTTAAACAAAACAATTTGTTAACATCAACAAAATAGCAATAGAGACATTCGGAGAGCTTATGCATATACAAAGGTACCACGAGTATTGATTTTATGTCTCCTTTCAATAAAGGATAAAATGATAACGAAGATCGTTATTGTAAAGCTGAATTTACGGTGATAAAAATAGAAATTTTACTTAATAATTTATGATGAAATTAAACTATATTTCAGAATGTTATTTTACAACATACCGTTCCGTTACCAGGATTTGGCACAGAACAAATCGGTCAACTTTTAAAGTTCATATAACTTAATTCAAGGCACACTTTTACACTCTTATATGCTTTGGAGAACCTAACATTGGCCAACTAGAGGAGTATGGATCTATATGATTGAAGGCGGAAAAAATATGAACGTTTTCGTATATTGACAAGTGCAAAGAAAGAATAACTAGACAAATCTCAACTAAAGAGTTAGAATATTCAAATCGTTTGACATGAAATTAATTCAGTTTTGATGGTAGAGATGCACAGTGTGCAACAGGACGCCGAAAATCGAAAGTGAACTCAATCCAAGTAGAGATTCAAGTAGGGCTAAATATACTTTGATACATGGGCTATAACATTCGAGGGTATTGCAAGATGTAAGAGTGAGTGATAAAACACTATCCCAAGTGATATGGTCTGACAGATTCGTATATCTAGCCTTTGTACGTTATGTTGTTTTGTCACTCACTCTCACATCTGGCAATGCCTTCGGATGTTCTAATCCAGTTCTAGAAGCCTGTAAGCTCGATCTTGCACTGCAACGCCTAGTTTATGGAGAATGCATGCTTTAGCCTATGTGCAGACATTTGCATGTTATTTTCCACTAGTGGAGATTAAAACTTTAATCTACCAGTGGAATTCTAAATTCCATCAAATTTTAATTTGCATTGTAACATATACACTTTAAACTATATGTTAGTAAAAAAAGGTTTTTGGTCCTGATCAAAAACACTCGAGGAAAAAAAATAAGAGCCTAGCTAACCTATTTTCTCAGCAATGTGTTCAGTGTAAGGGTTTCGGAACTTTTTCGGACCTTTAATTCAGTTCAAAATCGTCCCAAAATGTTCGTCCATATATATATCGCATCTATGGTGCGTGCAACTTTATGTAATTCTTTTCCTGGACTTTGGTAGAGGTTTTCCGGAAAACTTCGGCTTGTTAGGTTAAATCTAATTTTCTCGATCTAAAAAACGTTTTCAACCAAAACCAATGGCATATTCGGAATCAGCGTGTGAAAGTGCGTCGAATGATGCATAAAACATCACCTTTGAAAACCAAAATATGTTCAACCAAATTTGAATTGTATCAAGCATCACAGAAAGAAATTACAGCTACATGTATGCCGATTCTAAGGTACTCTTTCTTCTACTAAACGCCCTTCTGTTAATGTAAATCAAAATTTGATATTGCGAGACAATAAATGCTTATAACAAAATAGCGATTTGAAATGAAATGATTACATTTATTTTGACGATAGTATAATATACAATTCATTGACAAATATGAACATTATTCAAACAACATTTCAGCAGTTTTTATTCATATCGTTAACAGTTGGATAGCTATTTGGTGTCATGCACAAACTTCCTGAACCGGTTGAAAATGTACGCTGTCTTCTTTTGTTCCACTAGCATACATGAATCAATGTATTTATTACTAAGTTTGTGTCTCTTCCTTTTGTCATCTATTATACACACATGCCACTACCTCACTACCTCACTCAATCTTCGTTTTTGTAAAAATATTTTCTTTGATGTAGACTAATTTTTTCTTAATGGATTTTATTTTGATTAATCTGCTGTTTTTTTTCTCATGGGCATACAATGGGGCTTGCCTTGATTTACCCACCTTTTATAGCTATGTTTATTTATTAAGTATTTTCTATAGTAAATTTAAAAATAGAGAAAATGTACGTTTATTAACAGCTACATATTTATCAATAATGGATAAATATGTGGACCGATTCTGTTCTATTCGATGAAAACTGTCTATTGTATGTTCCTAATAGGTAGGTGGGTGTATCATGAATAATTTTTCAACCATAGAATGATGTTTCCTCTTTTTGCGTACGAGAGTGATCAGTATTTCATCCGATTTCTATCAGCGATTTGTACATTACACCAGCACAGCTGTAAAAAGTATTCAATGAATGAAATATGATGATGCTGATTAAAAATTATTCTAGGTGGTTCGTATCACTTAATATCATGAAATAAATAATGACTAAACTTTTTCGTCTCAAGATTTTGATAGTCTCGATGGATTAACTAATGAATGATGGCTCTTTCATAATGTGTGAATCGACAGAATCCACGTATTAAACGTAGTAACAAGAACGATAAGGGTCTCAGTGTCTTTTTCACTGTGTGACGGCGTTTTTATAGTACCATCGCCAGATAGCGAGAGAGACGGTGCTTGTCTCAAGAAACTCGGTCTGATGATAATCGACATGACTTATGTTGAAGAGATGCAAAAACGAAAATGATTGAATATGTACGAGACGACGGTCCAAATCGGAAGACCATCGCAGGACAGGGCTGCCCTGTTGCCCATCAAAGTGCCCTGCCCTGCGAGAGATTGATTTTGGAGCTTTTCAAGCTTCTTTTTAAGTAAAATTTTGAGATCTTCCGTATATATGAAAATAAAAATGACAGCCAACTTTTCTAAAATTGATAATTAATAAAAAAAAGATTCTGTTACGCACGAGAAACATATCCAGTATTTGCGATGAGTTTCTTGAAGATAAAGACTGCCAGGTTAAGGAGGAAAACTTTCTTTTGCACTGCAGGGTGTCCTGCCCAGCCAGACGGGGCAGGGAAAAAAAATTTTATGAGTAATTTTTTGACAGGACAGGGCGGTAGGACAGGACAGAGTGAAAAAATTTGCCCTGCGACGGTCTCTGGTCTAAATAGACGAACATTGTTGACTGATCAGACGATATTATCGTTAAACGATAGACTTCAGCATTTTATTGAATTGACTGAACGACATGAGTAATGACGACCATTTTGTTCAGCATAGATGGTGAAGAATAATATGTTTATTTTAGAAATAAAATTGGTCAAGTAGACAAAACTGGTGATCGAACAGTCGACAGTTTACTGGTATCAGCATGAAGAAATGAGATGGCTGTAAAAAACTCCTATGTATATGATAATACGTTTTTATGGTCTAATGATACCCAATAATATAAAATGCAAGAGAAGTTTTGAACATAACCAACTGGAAATATGCAAAATAATGACAAACTACCTTCTAATAAACACAGTCAAAATCTACTGAAAGTTTTAGAGGTAAAGTGGTTATGAAGAATGTCATAAATTTTCAAACTTTTATTTAGCAGAAATTGAAAATTTTTTTTTCCCAAATTATTATTTTAAGTGTTGCTGCATATAAGCAGTTATAAAGTCGACACCTACTAAAAGTAAAATTTGTTCGTTTTGTTACAGAAATACCATCTAGGAAACCATGATGTTAGTAATTACTTACATGTACTTAACATTAAACTAAGATGTTAGCAATTCATCAGCCAAGGACTACAACGACCGTTTCCGGACATCGAAACTTGGAACGATCTTTAAAATTGTAGTGTCCCAGCTACAGGTTCGTAGACCATGTTGCTACTGTACACGAATTCTAACATGTCCTGTATAAGACAAATTTATATAGAAATAAAGAAAGAAAAGAATACTCCTGAGTCAGGTGTTCGTGACTACCTGACATACAGAAAACGAAAATCAGAAACAAAGCAAAAATCAAAAATAACGGACTGTAATTACGTCAAAATACTTTCAAACTCGAACGACGTAAGTTTTGAATCATCTATGAACGAAATATTATGTGTGAAGACTGACTTTGAAACTAACGAGAAAAATTGTGTACTCGTAAGAATTAAAACTCGTAAAAATTGTAAAAAATTGTAAACGAAAAATTGTAACTCGTAAGAAAAATTGTGTCGTTGAAACAACTACAAATTTTTATCTTCATCAACCTTTTCTCGACAAATGAGTATCGTATTGAATGAATGTACTTGCGACTAGTACTTCACTTGCATAATCAAGCCATTACTTATCTTTTTTCCACCAGGAAATTTACTTGTAAATACTTGCTTGACTTAACAAGTATTTATCGAGTAAAATTGCAAGTGCTTTCGCAAAGTACTGCATAGTAATAAAACTAAGTATTGCAATCTTGTAAAAGCACGTATAAAAGTCGTATCACCAAGAGAAAAATAAAATTCATTTAGATTTCAAACGAGGAATTATGAAAAATACTCGTCAATCTTTCTAATTACTCACTAAGTGCTTGCCAAACAAACAAGTACATTCACTAAGGGATTTCCCCGCATCAGTGCTTGAGTCTATACGTAGATTCTTCACAGCACGTGTATATGTGTAGAAATCGTACTAAGGAAATTTCCACTTCACATTCTCTCTGAGACATCATGAGATGGCGTTATAATCAACGTACTTAGAAAAAATCCCTCATGAGTATTTGGGAGTTATAGAAAACTGTAAGATTAAAGTCTTCTTATGGCATATCAGCAAAAGCTTTCGAAAAGTCCTTTTTTTCTACAGCTGATAACTTGTTTTCCAGTGGCTGTTGACAACATTCAATCAGAAGAATAAACTTCTTCGTTGTCATCTTCATTCATTTTTTTCCTTTTTTTTTCTCGCATGTACTATAGCACAATATATGATTAAAAAAAATATGGGAGAAAAAATCGACTGAGAGATAACAGCTGATACCAACATATTAAGCTAAAAGTTTTGAGGCTTTAGTTATTTAATTACTGTCAACTATTTATTGTTATATAGCTGCTAATTTCAGATTGTTTAGTTCATCTTTCAAATTTGATAAACATCATTAAACATTTTATCATGGTTGCAAACTCTTCATAGGAGAAAGTCATGTGGACACAACAAAGTTCTTCGTCGGCAAGTACCACAATGCCAACAGGTATATATTGTGTATTCTTTATTAACTGGAAGCTAAAAGTTTTTGAGAGATCAACGTTCTGATTTGATAGCTTATGAAATTAAGTGTATCAGATAAGAGAAAGATATAGATTTTTCTCAAGCTTCCGGTTCAGTATGTACAAGAAGAGTGGTGATTCTATTTTTAACTACTATTTTGTGGTAAAAATTCTACAGATAAAACTCATGAAAACATCCTCAAGCGCACGATTTTTAGACTTGAAAAAAAACTAATTAAGGATAGAGTTGTAGGATTTTTTATGTGCTAGATAGTGTTTTTCCGACATAGATAAATTTACTTTGTCAGTAGTTTGAAACTACTTGAGAAATATAAGACTACTTTTTTAAATCTAAATAATGTTGAAAAATAGCTGCTAAACAGAAAAGAAGTCGGCTAAAGCTTTTTGTTATCGTAGATTTAGTGTCGGTGAAAACTGCAACTCGTTTCCTTTTTATCTTTGTATGATACAAATAATACGTTATTATTACATTGTTTATTTTCAGGTACAAATAATCGAACAGTTATAATTGAAAACAAAAATAAAAATCATGACAATGATATTCTATTCAAACGAAAAAGATCGAATGATGAAACGAACGATATTGCTCCAAAAGAAATTCCAATATCACCATTAAAATTAAAACGTGTTTATAACAACAATGATTTAAGAACATTAAATTTACAATGTTATGACACAAGTTTTATCAAAAATACTCAATATGAAAAGGATATGGAGAATAAAGCTATGGATAATTATCAATTTGTTATTGTTCCTCAAAATCAAGACGATAAAAGTTCGACTAATATTCCGAATATGATTCCATTTTTCGATTATACTTCACCATTATTATTATCTAATAAAAATTATAAATCACAATCATCGTCGTCAACGATAATTGAGAACAATAAAACATCCGTACGATTAGTAACCGAGGAATCAACTCCATGTGATTCTTGTAAAAAACAAATGAATAATATTGAATTATTGAGAAAATTTAATTGTACATTTGAGCATACGTATTGTTTAGGTTGTATTATTAAAATGACAAAACAGTGTATCGCATCGACAACGCGTCCAAAATGTCTCGTTGACTATTGTAATTATCAATTGACAATCGATGATATTAATTATTTACCAATTGAATTATATGATATTCAGTTACTACTTAAACTTTATAATTTTAATGTAAAACAGGAACAAGAAGTTGAACAAGATGTACGATTAAAATGTGATAAATGTAGTCTATATTATGATAGTATTTTATTTGATATACATCTAAATGAATGTACTGGAAGAGGAATGATGATTCCATGTGAAGTATGTTTTTGTCCTTATGAATTTAGCCAATTTGGAACACATACACTTCAATGTACAAATGATGATGATAGTACACTCGTCAATTTTCTGTATAATCATATTAAACAAATTAATATTAATAAAATGCAATTGAAAGCATTTATTAAAGAAAAACGGAGGAACAAATCAACGATTAATGTCTATGAAATTATTGAATCATTCGATGTGGCGATGCGTAAGTTAATCAAAACTAGTTTTAAGACTATTTTCTGCTCCTTACTGTGATTGAAAAATTGATTTGTTCATTTTTGCTATACTGAGTTTGTTAAAGTTCTCATTTATCGAGAAAAAGGTTCTGCAAATGAAAAATATTTTAAAGATAACAGTGTGGTAATTGTAAGACATTGATAGATTACATGTATTTTTATGACTGGACTAGTCAAGCGCTCAATTCATTTCGATATCTTAATTATAAAAGAAACCTGTAAGAATTACCTGATTTTGTCGAAAAAAGTTTAACTTAATTAAGAAAATTTCAGCACAATAGTTATTTCTCTTTAGCTTTCACTTATAATACCTGTGATGCTTGTACAAAAGTTCATCAAACATCTGATATACATATTGTTTATTGTGTACATAATCATCCAATATGTTTTGAATGCTATAGTAAACATGTTGATAATCAAGTATGTTTAGTTCTGCTAAAATATTTAATTCATTCTAATTGTCTGCATCTATTTTTAGATGTTGAATAATCAAATCTTAACATGTCATAAATGTGACTATCATTTACAAGATAATGATTTGAAAGAATTACGTGTTTCTGATGAGATGTTGGAAAAATATCAAACCTATCAAAATAATAAATCGATTGAAGACATTACAAAAAGATTTAGTGATCAAAATGATGAAGTACAAAGTTCAGTTAGACAACAAACAACAACAATAATACCGATGATTAAATCCGAAACTACTACAGTTTCTGATAATGGTCCTCGTTGTGAATGCATATTATGTAGGAAATTTCATGCATACGAGTCTATTTTTGTTTATGCATGCAATTGTAAAACATGTTATGGGTGTTTTTCTGAGTCAATTCAAAAACAACGTCAAGCAAATGAAATTTTATCATGTCCATCGTGTTTACAAGAATTGAATGAGGGTGATTTATCACAATTATTATTAACAAAACAAGAAATTGCACAAGTTCGTCTCTATCAACAAGGAAAACTATTTGAATCTGATAAATCACATATTAATCAACTACAAAATGGTAATGGAACTCAAAATCAAAATAATGGACAAGTACAGGTAAAGAATGTCAATAATTGAAAAACATATAATTTATAGCCTTCTTTTGAAAAAATCTATCTTTCAATATTAAATAGTAAAACGAAGACTAATACATATAGTTCTCGCAAATTATAAACACATCTTTTACACGTATTGCCATATAGAGCGAAATATGACTTCTCAGTAGCTCTCATGATACATTTTTATTACTATTTTGGTATTTTTTATAGGTTGACGATGAAGCTAATTTACAATTAACATTGATAGGTCAAAAAATACTACCCAAATATTGGGATCGCTCAACAATGGAAAATTTTTCAAAAATTATAGTATCAAAAGGATCAACCGAATATTTATTTGTACTTGGCAAATTTCAGGAAACAATGGTCGAGTTGTATCAAAATACTATTGACGATGATGGTAGTGGTAGAGGAGTCGGAGGAGCGATGATAAACAATGTTCAACCCACATCTGTAAATGCACCAATGTTAACTAATAATGGTGGTATTTTTGCAACGAATGCTAATGTAATGAATGTTAATCCTCAACCGTTTTTCTTGAATAATACTACACCAAATTTTAATGTACAACCAACTGGAATGGCTATTAATCCGTTCGGATCACAATTTGTAGCAAATTTCAAGCCAATCCCACGTCCACGTGGACGTAACAGAATTATGTCTAATCAAAGACCACCAGTACCAGCTCATGTAAATAATATGGTGTTAAATGGGCCTCATCCAGCGATGATGAATGTAAATGGGCATAAGATGCCTTATACACAAATTTTACAAATTGAAAGAATTCAAAATCAACGATGGTTTAAACAGTATTCCGCACATCAGGAAGAATTTTTACAACGGTTAGGAGCAACAACGGAAACTTGGCTGTTTCATGGTTAGAAAATTTTGTTTGTTCATATTCTTTTATCTTTATTCATGATGGTCTGCCGTTTGTTTTATAGGTTGTTCAGACCAAGCAGCAAAAAATATTCAACAAGAATGTTTTAATCGATCTCATGCCGGAGTGAATGGTAAGAAACAACTAATTTTAAAGAACTATACAATAAATCATCACTGCCACTGGTATATTAGTGATCATTTTTAAGAAAAAAGATGGAGTTCAGTAAAGTTATTTTAGAAGTTTATTCAATTTAATTTATAAGCATATTTTTCGACTATTAAGTCTAGTAGACAGAACGGTACATTAGAAACTTGTCGATATGATACTTTTCGTATAAGTCAAAAAATAAATTTGAACAAGATTTTATTATCATTTCATTGTGCTCTTGTTTTTAAACATGTGAAAAAAAGATGATCATCTGATTGGTTTACAGTTACATAACATCTGATTAACATTTTTGATTTATTCTTTTAGGTACAGCATTTGGTGGTGGTGCATATTTTGCGAAATGTGCATCGTACAGTCATAATTTTGCTAAACCCGATCGAACCAATACTCGTCGAATGTTTTTGGGTATGTTTAACTGTATAGAGCTGAACATGACAAATATTATCCTTTTTTTGTTTTGTATTCTAGCTCGAGTATTAACGGGAAAAAGTACTCCAGGCAATGCGTCGATGAGAGTGCCTCCTCCTGGATTTGATACAACAACCGAGTGAGTAATTTGTTGTACTAGTTGATCATTTCATTCATCTGTAGTGAAGCGGTCGCTATTATACGCAGTTTTTTATTCGATTTTTCTCATATACAAGCGTTTCAAAACACATGCAGTTTTTGATTGTTGTAGCACATTGCAAACCATTTTTGTTACGTATCACGATGCACAAGCTTATGCAGAATATCTAATGTAAGTTACTTGTTCAACAAAATTTTTCTAAAGTAAATATCTTGCTCATTTTCTTTTTTCTAGTACATATCAATGAATTTAAGAACAATATATTTAACCAAGAATAATAACTCTACAGTTAATCTTCTACATATTTCGTTTTGTTTTTCTTTCAACCATCGCATACATTTTTTGTTGAGACGGTTTCTTTCTAAACTTTTTTACTCACGAAAGCTTCATAAAAAATTGAGAACGATAAAGTTAATTTTGTTTTTGTCATATCTGGCTGAGAACAAACTTTTCTGTTTACTACGTTGTTAACCCTTTTTTATTCTTATATTTGAATATAGTATTGTTGAACTTATTCTTTTTCCATGAAATAGGAAAAAAAAAGTGTTTGTATAACACTTAGAGAAATTTTGGATTGCAGACAAAATAATAAGAATTCATCCCGACAAGTATAAATCTTATTTTGAGTGTTGGGATTCTGTTGTTAGCTAAGTCGCTATTTTAATTAACGTACTGACTATTCATTCTCGAAAAATTATCGTGTAAAACTTAAAAATAGGAGATAATTTTTCTAATTTTTTTGAGTAAGATGTTTGAGTTTGCTTCAATTATATATAGAGAATATCTTGCATAACTGTCGAGTCAAGATACGTACGCTAAAATGAAAATTACTCATTTACCGTCATCAACATCTGTCTGTCTTCCATAAAAGGTAAAATGTCACCTTCATTTCATCTGATATTGACCCAACTGTCATAGATTCTCACCAGTGCCATCTATGCATAGCAACAATGACAAGTTCGTTCGCGGCCAATTGAATCTTTTTGTGCTAAATGATTGATAATTCTTTTTTTTTGCTATAAAATAATAGCACTCCTCCGAAAAGTCATAGTAAAAGTGTGCCACTGTCAGAGAAAGATATCCATTGTTACATTCTTATCGTGACACTGTTCCCATTTTGTTATAGCAATTCTTCAAAAAAAAAATTCTTTTTTTGGTATTTATTCTAAACACGTTTTCCTAGACGTTTTGAACAAGAATCTTTTGTGAAAGCTATATTGAAGATATATTTTGGCAGGAGTGCGACTATCACGCTTTTCCAAGAAGTAAAAGTGAATTTATTAGTTCAACGTGTTTTTGGCCTCGAGTTAGAGAGAACTTTTCGATCTTTGCAACAAAACATGACAGGACTGTTGAATTCTCGATTTCATTGTGTATTATTAGGGTTCGACATGAATCTCTTGACTTTCCAACTATCTTTCTATTATTAAGCCAAATATAATGTTTTTTTGTAGATATTATTGAGTATTGTATAATTCTACAATCGTACAATACATCTGTTTTATCCAAATAGAGATCAGCTTTTGAGAATTATACTTGTTCTTCTATTACTGCGGAGATATATGCTTTTCTCTCTCATTTTGGAGACACGTTTGCCTTAAGTATTGACACATTCAGATCACAGATAAGCTGGTCACTATCTTTTAGAGTCCCAGTCAAAGTCGTAGGAAAACGTCATTCGAAATGACCCGAATCACTTTTAAAAGATCTAATTTCCTGTGATTTATTTTTTCAATATCAGCTTTCATTTCGTTTCGAGTTTTTTAAGCACTCATCTACACTCATTCAGTTAACCACTACAATGGTATGTAACAAATGTGAATAAGGTATATATTCATAAAAATGCAACGTTTTATATGAAAATAACTCGAAAGTGACTTGAGCCCGTTTATCGAGTTGATCAATTTTTCCTTCTCAAGTATAAAAACGAGTTCAAGTCAGACGTACACGTGTCTTGAATGTTAATAATTCTTTTTATCTTATAGATGATGCATTCTTAAGTTCATTCACTTTTATCCCATGGCGTTGGTAACAATACAGCGTTCGCCAACAATCAGCGAACAGAGTTTGCAAGTATGTATTGATTCATATTTTCCCGTTATAACATTTCAAAATTTGAATTATTTTTCTTCTCTTGTTAGGACGATGAAAGTTCTGTCATATCAGGTGTTAATCATTCCATCAATGTGGTGCGACCACGAAGGTAAACGTAAAACAGACTCCTTTATCATAACAGATATTTCACATTTTTTTGGAATTCTGTGCACATCTGGAAAAAATAAAATATTTCTGAGCCTATTAAACTAACTTCCTTTTTGAAGAGAAATCAATTCGAGATTAATTAATTACAAGAATTCGGTTGTTCATATGTTAACATATACGTTTGTTTGATATTGATTCTAAAAATGAAACTTATGATTGTAGAAATGTTATTCAGAATTTCTAATGTAAAAAGAAGAATAGTATGTTGTAGATTACTAAGTGTGTTAGTACAATTATGATGATCCAATGGATCTATCATTGTTATATAATTAAAACTTAGAGTGTTCATCTGTGAACGATTAAATTGTGCAGTTTGCACATCTACTTGTTTTTTCTTGATCTCAATTTTAATGGAAAAATATTCATTCTATGAAGAAGTTGTTGAAATTTTTGTGTTTTTTCTCTACTTAAAAATTCAAAGAGGCACAAGATATTCCTATAACTTATGAGCACGTACTTAATAATAAAAAAAAATCGATTTGTCACTTGAAAAAAATGAGTACTCTTGACCGATGTATGTTGTATATGTTTTCTTCAAGTATCACACAAAAACATTTTTTACTCTTAATAGATGACTGTCATCTAGAACAGAATTGTTCTTAATTATTCTATGTGTTAAAAAGGTTAAGAGAAGAGAAAGAACAAATCAATAAATTCTGATAGACAGTAAATTCAAATAAAAGACTTATTCCATTTTTTTTGTTATTTCACCATTAAAGAATAGGACAAATAATTAAACAAGATATCAAAATAGTTTGCGTTAATGTTTGAAATTTGGCTAACTACTTTACAGCTATGTGATAGTGGGTCAAAAAATTCTCGAATCTTTTCGGTAAGTCTCACTGATGAATGACCTTTCATCTAACTCTGAGGAGAGTATCTCACGATTTTCATCGAATAGATCACCTTTTAGTGTACAGAAACGTTTGTATAAGATTTTTTAAACATAGCCGTGCTAGTCAACGGATCTAATTCAGAGAGAGAGAAAGAGAAATTGAATCTCGTGGCAGTATTATATAATTTTTAAGTGATAGTTAATATGAAGTAAAAAAGTATCAAGAACTGTCTCATCTTAGAAAATTGATAAATTTTTATGGTACAAATGAATATTAACAACGGTCACATATTAACAGAAAACTGTTGGACTATTGTTTGTATTCTAGTTAACTTGAGTATATGTGTACAGTCAGGTGCTGATTGACATCTTTCAAATTATGTTATTTTTTTCGTTTAAATGTTTGGAAAAAATATAGTTTTACTTAGCCATCATAAGAAAATAAAAGAAACTTGATTTACTTTTTCTCGTGTTTTTCATAGTCAATATCGAAATTGATGTGATCGAGCTCAAATGAATATATTCTTTTTCTAAATTGTACGTTTTTAACATATAGACACAAAAATAATTAGTAAACTGCATTGTTTTACTCGAACATGTAGAATTACAATAAAAATGGAGTTAAATTTTGTCGTCTCAGACACTTAGCCCTCAACTTGAATCGTTTATATGGAACTTTACATTTCTCTGTCAAGGTTTTTTAAACTAAAGATTTCTTCTCATAATGGTATTGATTATAATTTTTTTTTTTTTTGTGAATGACAAAAGGAGCAAGTATTTAACCTTCTTTTTCTCCTCTCTCTCATTGAATAAAAAAAAATAAAACTTCTATAATGTCAGTAAGAAAAGTCTTTTTATATTGTTGTTGTATAATTAATTGTTAACGCAAAAAGAAAAAAAAAAAGCGCAACGAAGAAAAATTTTAAAGTTTACAGAATAAGCGAAGGAAAAAAAAGTGATACAAAAAATATTTTGCAAGAAAGCTTAGAACATATATCCCATATATTTGATAATTCTATAATGGTGACTGTGTTTTTAATCAATAAAAAATACATAATGAGTTAAAATAGAATAATAACAATAATTGTTGTTTTAATTGCATCAAAAGAAAAATAATTTTTTTTATATAAATTTTTTTTGTTTTATCAAAATGAGTTTTATTTAAAATCTTTTCCAAAATACTTATCAAAAGACTTTAAAATAAAACTAAACAAAATATTTAACTTGTTAAACGGAAAAGTTCTTGACAATTTTCTATATTAGAAAGTTTATATTTCCATTTTAATATTTTTTCAAGAATGAAATTCTCATTTATATTGCTCAGACACTATGATTCTTATTCTTGATTTTTAGCTTTAGTGAACATTATTTTGCTATAAATGGTGCTGCATTAGTTTTGCCAAAAAACGAATGTCTTGTAACGAAGGCGGTTACTGGAAGTGCTGGTAAGAATAAAAAGTAGAAAAAATATAGTATAGTCGTTGATTGTTTGTTTTTCTAGCCCATTTACAACAACATTTGCAACAAATGTTCAGTATTTTAAGACCGGAAGATCGAATAACATTGGTTTGTTCTCGATCTCTTATTTATTATTGTCATTTTTATTTGTTTATGAGTAATTGAATAATTTTAGGCAGTTAAACTCGAAAGTGGCTTTCCTAATCATATTCGTTATTTAGTAATTGTCTCATGTATTGGTCGTCAAGATACAGAAGAGTAAGTTTATCTTCAATAGTTTAAAACTTCGATTCTTTATTATGTTCATTTTTCTTTCTTTAGATCCGCCATTTTAGGATTTGATTTTTCATCCAGCGAAGTAACAATTGGAATGATTTTACCAATATTTGCTGATATGAATATTACTTTGGATGGTGATGGGTATGTGATTATTAAGTTAATTAAAAATCAGAAATATAATTATTCGATTTTATAGTGGTTTTAAATTAACATCTGATGATCGACGTCATATATTTAAACCTGTATCTGTACAAGCAATGTGGTATGTCTTATTTAGAAATAGAATATTTTTTTAATATAATTTTAAAATATTTCTGATTTTATTAGGTCGGCTTATCAAAGTTTACATAAAGCATCAACTCAAGCACGTTTATTTAATTATATGGCCGGTGGTTTAACACATACATGGATTGAATTCTATCGAAGTTTAAATTTACAGTCAAATCAAATGTGTATTAATGAATGGTTTCAAATGGATGAGATATTATCGCATCGATCAGATTCACCACATTTATTTCAGACGTATGATATTTTATTAACTTGTTTAAATTTAATCTCTAGTACAGTTGTTTTTCTTTTTTTGTCAGATTATCGTCAGATGAAGAAATGTTTCGTCAACATATACACGTTAAATTGAAAGAAATTATGTTAATGGTTGATCTTGATGAAGTAACATCAAAATTTGTAAGTTTTATCATACTATCTGAACAGGACCCGTAGCCAAAATTTTTGCAAAGGGGGGGATCGACTATTTTGCCTTTAGAGATAGTGTGAAGTCTTATCAATTAGCAACTTTTTCTGACGGGATTCAGTGGAAAAAAATCACTTTCAAAAGTCAAGGGGGAGAGCGCACGGTGGGCATATAGACGGACATTTGGCCAAAAATCGAAAGTAAGGTGTTTTGTGATTTGAATAGAGTCAGAGGTACTTCGTTAGATGCGCTATCGAATGGAGCAAAAATTTTTATTCTACGACTTTTCCTCACGGAAATATTCGATAAAAAAACCGGCCATATAAGAAAAACGCTAGGAAAACGATGTTCTCAGTATAATCGAAATGCATGACTTAGCGGAGGTCTAATCTCACTCATTTTTACGCCAAAATGTTCGTCTTGATGCTCTGCATCTATAGTGATTGCCAAAAAATGCCAAAAGTTTCCTGTACGAAGTAGTAGGTTTTCCAAAAAACCCTGGCTTTTGAGGCATTTTCCATTTTTCTCAGCCGAGAAACACTTTTATTGAAAATCGCAAGGGACCGCCCCCAATCCCTTCTCTGCTGGCTACGGCGCTATATCTGAGTGTAAATCGTTTTTGTTAATTTTTTCAATAAATAATTTTAATTTATTATATTTAGTTACGTGAACAATTAGAAAAGTCATTTCAAATGAATTTATCCTCGTACAAACAATATATTGATGATGTTATGCTACAAATATTGGCACAAATGGATAAACCAACAATGATATTATCACATTTATATCTTGGATCAGAATGGAATGCTTCGAATTTTGAAGAATTAAAAGCAAATAAGTAAGATGTTTTATAAATGAACATAAGATTTCATTTTTATTTATTTATTTATCTTTCTCCTATAGTGTTGGTTATATTCTAAATGTATCACGTGAAATTGATAATTTTTTTCCTGGGCAATTTAAATATCTTAATGTACGTGTACATGATAATGATGAAGCGGATCTATTAAAAGAATGGGAAAAAACATATCGATTTATTAATGAAGCAAAGTAAATAAATATTAGATCTTTGGTATTAAATAATTATAATTTAATTTTTTTTACGTATAGAACTAATAATCAGGCATGTCTTGTTCATTGTAAAATGGGTATTAGTCGTTCAGCTTCAACGGTAAACATATTTCAACTCGCTTTATGAAACTAAAACTTCTCATTATCATTCATTTTTCTAGGTATTAGCTTATTTAATGAAAGAAAATAGTCATACGTTGAATGATGCACTTGATCACGTTAAAAAACGGCGAAGTTGTATTAATCCAAATGGAGGTTTTCGTAGTCAATTACAAGTGTATGAAGGAATATTAGCAGCAAAGTAAGAAATTATATTTGAAGTTTATTTATTCAATTCACTTTTAATAATTCTCTTTTAGTAAAACATTTCGAAGTAAACTTGGTGATATTACTAAAAAACCATCGTTAACAGTATCAAACAGTGATAATAATGTGATCAGTATTTCAACTATTACCGTTCCCACCACATCAATTATTCGTGAACCATCGCCTACAAATACGGTTACCATTCTAGCCCAAGAAAAATTCGGTACGTATCTCGTAAATTTCTTTGTACTCTCATTCCAAATACACCATCTCATAGCTGAGCTAACTGAACCAAGTGATTTTCTCTTGAATTAGAGTAGTAATCATATTTGAGGGTGATGATTCTGAAAGAAGAGTATGTGCAAAATCCTATAACCATGTCGATTTTGATCATGGAGTCTTTTCTACGTACTGAAATATCTCTGTTGTTGTTTATCTCAAGTTAGAATGAATAAAATTCTTGATTTGAAATATATCTGCATATATCTTTTAGAATCGGATTATACAAATGAATTGGGTTCATTGTATTTAATTGAACGTTTATTACAATCATATGATCATTATAATTCAACTGAAGTCGAATCTGATGTCTTGTTGGTACCACCCTCACCACCTTTACAAGTTGTTGATACAAACCGTCACGAATTACACTCAGAAGATAGTCAACAACTACAGATAGATAATGAAAAACGAACGGGGAAACCTTTAATTCGTACTCTTAAAGATGATAATTTTTGGATACGGACGCCACTTGAAGATGAAATTCAATTGCAATATGGCGATAATGAAAATAACGTTGTTAAATTTCGTCATTCGAAATCTGTCGAACATAAAGAAGAACAAGTTTCACCTAGTTTATCAACAGCAACATCATCCAACTCATCGTGCTCAATTTGTTCAACCAACAAACGAAAAACAATTTTTTTGAGCGATGATAACATTGATAAAAAACGTGCAAACTCTGACGGTTCCTCTTCAAGATCATCAGAGTCTGTGGTATTATCTAATCATCCACAAAATTTAGACACATCACAGAAACATGATGAGGAGGTACTTTTGTATTTTTTTTCGAATATTTCTCCTTCACTTTTGTTTTCTTACATAGGTTACTGTTGAACAATGTAAAAAAAGTGAGGAAAACGAAATGATAACTTCAGATAAAGTTTACAATAGTAACGATGATGACGAACATTATTGGTTAATGAGAACAAGTTCGATGAGAACACCGAAAAAAAAATTAAATACAAGTTTAACAGTTGGTGGTGTTAGCCGATGTTCCAGTTTAAAAGATGAAAAGCGTTGTATATCGCCTCGTACTAATAGCAGAAATGAAAATAATACTAATACTAGTTCACAACGACACTCAATCGATATCGAAAATCAGAAATCGTTGAGACGATCAAGAAAAGTACATTTAATTACACAAGGTATAATAATATTGACGTAGAAAATAGATACTTTTACATTGTTTTCTATCTGAAATATTTGATGTAAAATAACAAACCTGTATTAGAACAAAATTTAAAGCTTTTACACACTAAATTATAGTGTGGACAGACGTAGTCGAATATCTTTCGTAGCTTTCTTACTATTAAGTAAACAATTATTCATTTTTTATTTAGATTTTGAACGCAAACCATCTCTATTAACATTGCCGAGCAATAATACTGCAGCTAACGTCGTTACTGGTTCAACTACAGATATATTCAAACGAGAAGGTATTGAGATTAAAGACGGACTTGTACGTTCTCAAGTAAAAATGTTTAATGCTGGTCCATCAACACCACCAACAACATTATGTTTATTATTAACGGATTGTGATGAAATGAGGTTGAATTATAATGATTCGAATAATGTGAATGATAATATACCAAATATGTGTGAAGAAACAACAACAGTAGTGAATTCAACGAGTGTAATTAAAGATGAAAAAACCAATGAAAAATCGCCGTCTTCTGGCTATGGTTCACTCGATTTTCCAATTATTCAAACGGAAAAGAATCCAGACAATATTGATGATAACGAAAATTGTTCGCCATACAAATTGAGAAATGATCATGATAGGAATTTGTACATTGACAATGATTTGAACAAACATCAAGAAAATTCAAAGATTATTACACGTAAGTACTGATGATAAATTTTTCATTGCATAAAAAAAAGATCCATTTTATGATGTTTATTATGTACGTGTCATTTAATAAATTACTTTTTGTTTTTTTGTTATAGGCAAAAACGACTGTCAGTTAAATAAGCTACAATCTCAACAGTCATTTATGTCATTTGTTACAAATTTTAATAGCGATAAAACATCAACCATTGAATTATTACCCACTGTTTCAAAATCCAACGATAAAATTTCAAAACGTCCTCTCTCTTATAACGGTTACGTTCAAACAGCAGCAATATCGTCAATGAATGCAACGAATAAAAGTAATCGTAATAAAAAAGTATTTGATCATGCCTATCGCAATCAGCCCGTCGATTATTCGGTAACAGTCAATATTGAAGGAAAAGGAGAAGATGTCAATGTTGTTCAAGATCGACCTCATCCAATACCAAAAATAAGACAGCATTTGAGCATGTTATAAATTGTTTTGTTCTGACGTTCGCTCTCTTATGGAGAAAGTTTATCTATATTTATTGCCCCGGTGATTTGTTCATATATTTCTTTACTTGTCTTTCATAAATAATAAATACTAATGTTTTTGTTGGATTGTTTTGTTTGTTTCGACTTTTGCGTTTCTTGTCAGGTTTTTTTTTTTTTTTGTTGTACAAAGTCTAAACAATGGAGATCATATTTGCAGAAATGATCTTGCTGCTTTTTACATCATCATTATCAGGTACTTATAATATGTTTCTTCTGTTTTGTTCTAATGTAGACGAGTCTTTCTATTTTTTTGCTCCCATCATCTTTGGTAACCATTGAAAGTGAAAAGAACGTCCGTCCTAATTTTGTTCGATCCGGTGATACGTGAAAGTGTATTTCGGAACTAGTTTTGTTCATCAAACAAGCATAAACATCCTTTCACATTGCGTCAATTTTTTTCATCAACTTGGATAGGCGCTTTTTGTTTTGAAATTTATTTAGATGAAACATCGTGATTTATATTCAAACGTATTTTGTTATAGTAACGTGAGAGTAACTTATTTTCTATAGTCTCTTATTCGCTCTACTTTATTTTACTTGTCTTATGAAATGTTGGAATCAATTGTACAACTACACAAGTTTTTTCCTTCGTTTTTTTTTTCTCGTAAAATACCTATTTTGTGCACACTTTTTCTTTACCATTTGTAATTTTTTTTCATTTTCTGTTAAGTGTCATCGTTAATAAATAGTTTTCTAATAAAAAACAAAAAGGTTTTATACTATACAATAATGGACTTATATAGTATTGCTATTCTCTCTTGTGATCATTTATTACAAAGCATTGTGAATAACCAAACTTTAAAAGCTAACAAAAATTTCTTATTTCTGCATGAGCATTTAATCACGATTATCGATGTTAACAATCAACATTTGGACGTAGTAATTGTATTACAGGTATATGCGCTTTAGCCACTAAGTTTTGCTCACACATGGAATAACTAAATAAAAAATATAAGAAAGACGTGAGTTTATTGTGATAAAATGTAGAAGTACGATGATATCCTAGTGAATATAGTTGTACCCGTGCATTTTGAAAAGTACTTCGGTGACGTAAAGAAACCGATACTTGCCTAGTTAGTATTATGCAAATGCGCATTGTAGCTTAACATTTACTTTGTGAACTTGCTTTATTCTATTCTGGACGATCACAAAGTTAGAAATCAAAATATGATGAATTCTGACGTTAAAAGATAGAAAAAGTCTTCAAAGCAAAATTTTGTAAGTAGTATTGAAACACTGTTCAAAGTAATAGATCATTGCAAGAAGTCAGGAAATATTTGATAAATTTTCAGAGTACTTGGATCGCGTATATTCACTAGAATATAATTTTTTGTCTTTTGACTTACACTTTGGTATATTCCATTGCTTTTAGTTTGATCTTTGAGATGATGATTTGATTCTCATTTTTGTCTGCTCCCCAAAGAGGTGCTCGTTTTTTGATAAAATAGATTATAACATAATCTAGTTCTCCAAGGTCATCATTATAATTGAAAACTTGTCGAATGATGTCGCCAGCTCTGATATCTTCATTTGCCCTATAAAATAATGCCATCAAAATAGACTGATAATTAGACATCTATGGTTATGCCCATTACCCCATATACATAGGACAAAAAGTCATATGGTTAAGCGTTTTTGTTTATGTCAAATTACAGACTGTGATTTTCGTTCATCTTCCTAACTACCTACCCCCGACAGAAACATAAACTTCATTTCGAGTCGCGGAAAAGTGGTTTTTCGTATTCAGTACACTCGATAATCCAGAACATTTATTTTTGACGAGGGCTATTATCAAAAGTTAGAAAAACTTTTCCGCGATTCTGCATGAACTTTATTTTTTCTTCACATTGATATGCTACACCGTCTGGTATTTTAAAATTCGTTATTAATGAATTTCTCATATCAATTTGGTAGCGAAATTTTAAAAGCACGTTCGGCCAAAACTGACTGCAGATTTGGACTCTCCATAGTCGGTTACCTTGTACGCAACAAGTTTAAAATCGGGGTACTCTAGAAGAATTTCTCAGTGTCATTCAGCCCGTGATCCTCCTCTTCAGGAACTTCGTAAAAAATTCTTTCGCAAAACAATGGAGAAAATTTTTTCTGGAGTACCCGATTCAACACTTGTTGCGTACAGGATAATCGACTATGGAGAGTCTGACTCTGCAATCAGTTTTGACCGAACACGCTTTTAAAATTTCTCCACTGAATTGATATGTTAGCAGTAGATATCTGCTGTCATACTCTACTCATGGTCACGTGTCACAATGGGCATCTACGTGGATATTTGGAAAAAAAGTCGACTTTTACTTTTCTATTTTTTAACCATCGATCGTTAAGCTGGATATCGTATTTGTCTTGCAAAAACTTCTGATGCTACCTGCTATTGAAAAAATGCCCACTGTGTGTGCGTGTACCCATAGGCATGAGCATGGGATATCATTGTCGAAGTTTATAGACATAAAGATGGATGATGGGTCCGAAGAAAGCGTATGTACAGATATCTACGAGTAATAGTGATATGAATACAAGGTTTTTGAAATAGTAGTTCATACGAGTTCATAGTAATATTGCCGATAGATCCATAGGTATTGTATATCTCAACCACTATTTGACCAGCAGTTTTGGCCATGTCACGCTCCAAATATAGTTCCAAATAGTAATGATATCCTGTATATAAGAAGAAAAAAACCATATACTTGATAGAACTCAGATCCGTACTTATAAGTTTTGGATTTGAACTATTGCTCACCACAAAATGGATAAGTGCTCCTTGTATTTAGATACATAGTACCACGTCCGTTTGAAAAAGGAGATGTAAAACCCATATAACCACAACCAGTTCCACTACAGGGCGGATCAATACATTTTCCTTCAATAAAACTTTTCTAAAAATAACCCCAAAACTGTTTTACAGTTACTCTATTAATACAAAATCCAAACATACATAATCATGGCAAGGAAAAGCTGTATAAGGACATTTGGCACTAGAATAAAAATTCAATATAAATAATATATTAATCTGTGTATAAGGCCGGCATTGAAGATCTTACTTTATTGATTCAATAAAGTAACCATGCGCTCTACCTATACACATGAAAAAAATTAGATCTTAATGAAATCGAAATAAAAAGCTATATTTACCATGTGAACATGAACTCTGCTCATATGCACCTAGAATTTGAAAATATAGCTTATATTAAACCTTGTGTATTTTCTCGTGTAAAATGACCTACTTTCACTTTGACCACCTAATACACTTGAAATTAAATTACCACTAAAAAAAACGATGCATAAGACAATCGTTGACCTTATCGAATATTATCAATAGCAATCCTACATTGAGGGACAACCCGGTTGACTTGTGCCACCATTTGCATAGAAATCAATGTGTCCGCACGCTTCTTTCATTCCGAGACCAAGACCGAATGCAACTTCCGTATTTGTATGAATACTATCGACAAATTTTGCATCGCCTTTGTCTAAGCGAACCGCTTTGTTTTTTCCTTCAAAAAATGGACCTGCAGGATCTAAACCAGATATCCTTCCAAATTTAGTGTCATCATTTGAATTATCGTCAGGATTTGATGCATAACCGCAGATGTGAGAACCGAGACTATGTCCTAAAAAAATTAAAACGTTGTGAATGAATGTAGAAACACATATCTCGTAATTATCCTACCAATGCAATGAACATTATCAAACGCTAAACCAGATATATCGTGTATTTTTTTTATCAATAATGCAAGTTGTTTTCCAACCAGTCTGGTATTCGCCACTGCATTTTGATAAAAGGGAAATTTAGCACCATGCTCCCAGTCGACAACGAGTACATTGCATGGATCCTATAAAATTATGAATTGTTAAATTTGAGATTATTGTAGAAGTAATGTAAAATGTATGTACTATCAGCTTGAGTTTATCTGTACCTTTTTGAAAAGTTCTTGTCTCAAGGGTGAAATCCAGGCTGAATCACGATTATTAGTGAAACCATGAACAATAATTCGAAATGGTAAACTAGGATTTATTTTTGAATTTTTAATCGTTGAATCATCGGTATAATTTAAAATTTCTGGAATTGTTTCATCAAGACTGGTATAGAGTAAAAAATGTGTATTTATAAAATCAGGAGATTGTGGTAATTCATTATTGGCATTATTAAATGGGTCATTGTTATTAAAACAGCCAACAATATCAAAGCATATCTGAAAATATGTATACTACTAAAAATAGAGGTCAACTCAAATAGTGAAAATTATCATACTGTTGTATTAGGTCTTGTTGGTGTGACTGTAATTGTTTGTGGACTGGAAGTTGTTAGTAGAACAGCAATGGTTGTATCATCTTCACGTTCAATTGGAACCAAGCTTCCAGACGAATAGTTGATAACAAATACAAGAAGTAAAATACTTCTACCTACAAATTAAACAAAAATCATTGAAATATATTATATTCACATAGAAGGTATCACTTCATGAATCGTTTTTAGGTATAAACTCATTTAGATATTTACAATTCGAAGAAAACTAAAGAAGAGGACAGAGCAATGCTTTTGTGATAATTCTCATGTATTTGGCATGCAATCAGAGTTCTACAGACAATATAGCCTATAAAAATATTTAACTTCTTCATCTGATAGTCCTACCAATTAATTTCATCTTGTAGTTGCGCGATATTAAGAATGGGTATTGAGCTTGAAACATTTGGTTATACATAATTTGAAAAAGATGTCACCTGTGTTTATTCTCATGACATGATGAAGGTGCTCTACTTACAGCAAAAACCGATGTGAAATTTGTTTTTAACAAGCACGGCTAACTGTCAGTTTAAAAACTTTCAAAATCTTTATCAGGATATAGAATTAATTTCGACGATACTTCTTATCTCAAAAAAGCTATCCATAACCAGTTTATCGTTCCAACGAAACCATATGGGTCGTGAGGACCGCATTCCCATAGAATCTAAAAATTTTCTTTTTCACATAGCCGAAAAATCTTTTTTTCTTGCGTTCTATGGACTTCGCCTCCACGATTTCAAATTCGTCAGGCCATCTCTGAAATACTTCGACTGATCAGTTGTTTTTAACAAGGAAACTTGAGTTCGGGAGATTTAGAGCATAGGCGGCGGAGCCTCTTGAAACTTAGTGAGACTCAATATTTCCTTTCTGCTCGAAGGTAGTACGAATGTTAGAAAAATTCTTATCTTAATAGTATGGATTGATTTTTCGCAGGCTATCTTAAATTTAAAAAGATAAAAAACCTTGTCAGCGTTGCTCCTGTGCAGCAAAAATGTGAAAACTTTACACATTATCATTATATAAACGTCATTGTCCGCCGTTGTAAACGCCATTTTAAGACGTTGTAAATAATTCGCAGTAAGACGATGTGAATGACATCAGTCAAATTTAAGACAATATGAACGTCATTTTAAGACATTATAAACGGCCAATGGGGTCGAATCCATCTTAAGATTTGATCGGCCCGTTTTTTGGTTGCATCGCTGGTTTAAACCTCAAACTTCCATTTCCTTCAGAAATTGACAAGTCCTTAGAAGTTTTTACAAAAGGAAAAAAAAATTTAAAGAAAATCAAAATTTGTAATTTGTAATTTATATACATGAGAGGTCTTAGTAAGGTGACATTTTACCGATACAATACATGTGTAGGATAACATTGTAACATCGAAGTTACTTAAAAAAGGAGACCATATTTTAAGGGAAGAAAACTACGAATTCAGGGTTTGTAAACACCATTTTCAGGAGTTGTAAACACCAAAATATACACAAATTAACGGAAGATTTGATCTGATCATTTTCTTCTAGAAACTCTCGATAAACTTAAACCTCAAACTTCCATTTTCTTCGGAAAACGGACAAGTCCTTGGAAGTTTTCACAAAAGCTTCATGGTTACGATGTTGGCTAAGATATACTTCACTCATGTAGAAGCTTTTCTTTCTGAATATCTAAAATTCATAAGTCTTCAGCAAAAAAAAATTAATTTTTTTCTAGAAACCAACCTAGAGCTGGGCCTCGTACCCTAGAGAGTGTGCTTGATGCGAGTACTTGGTAAGTACTTGGAAAAATTGGCAAGTGTTTTCAAAATTTCTCACTTGCCATGCACTTTCAGAAGTACTTGTCAATGATAAAAATACTTGTTTTTATTGCTAAGAAATACTTTGTGAAAGTCCTTGGCAAGTAAGAGCTTTTATCATCCTAAACCGAAAAAAGCCTATTTAAAAACCAAAAGGGTCTTTCTGTTTGACCAAAAAACTAAAAAGGTTTTTTTAGGAAGAGCGAAGTGTTTTTTTCCTAAACGCATTTGGTTTCGGGAAACATCATTTTTAGTTTTTCAGTTTCATCAAAACATCATTTTTAAAAAGAGTTAATCGAACATTTTATATTTCGAAATCCAACAAACAATTTATCTTAACGGTGGTGAACTCTTATGTAGCGATTTCTATATAAAAAAGAGTGAAAAGAAAAACTTTTAATACGAGATCTCTCAAAATTAAGTGTTTCTTAAGGTAATTGGCATACTGATTTCACCATGTTTTACCCGGTTTTCTCTTCGGGAACATAATGCTTTAGTTCTGCTTTAGAAAAGCTAAAAAGCAGATATAAACTAAAAATAGGGTTAAAATCAGGAGTTGCTTGGATAAGACAGGTTAGGATCGCTCGCCCCTATCTATTTACATGAATACTATACCTATGCTTAGGAAAACGTGTTTTCTTTGTGGACTTCAGACATAGAATAATCTAAGTTCACAAAGTGAATATTAAGCGGCAACAGAGAAACACTCGAATAATATTACCTTGAAAACAATCCAAGTACTTGCAATTTTACTTGACAAGCGCTTGAACAAGTGCTTGTCAAGCGAAAAATCAAGTACTTGCATGCTGGACTAGTACTTACAAGTAAATTTACTTCTGGAAAAAGGACAAGTATCGGCTTCATTACACAAGCGGAGTACTTGGACACAACCCTAGAGACCGTACTTGCTGCAAGTGCTTGATTACTTGCTAAGTACTTGCCAATGATCGAAATACTTGCCTTATTACTAAGAAGTACTTTCTGAAAGTACTTGGCAAGTAAGAAAAAGTACTTACAAGTAAATTTACTTCTGGAAAAAAGGCAAGTATCGGCTTCATTTCGCAGACGAAATACTTAGTCCAAGTACTTGGTCCCAAGTACGTTCTCTGGGTTAGGAGTAAAACTTAGTGAGGCGTAAGCCTGTCGAGTCTCGTGGCTCTGCTGTCTGTGGTTCAGAGGATATAATTCTATCGCTCATTTAAGCACGGGACGAGAGTATAGTTTTAGTTTTCTAAATTTTCTCACTTCATACTTTCTGCTCAGTACAGTGGCGCCAAATTCGTTACTACTGACACTAGCCTCTATGATGACTCTGTCACTCTCACAAATTTTCGTAAAATGTTTAAATTTTTAAACAGAAAAAGTTTCCATAAAAAACAATGAAAAATTTAGCAGGAAATTACTGTTTTTGTTTACAAAGTCTTTTGTCATCATTTAGTATTGCTCATTTGACGAACCTGTTTTTATGTGTATTGAGGAGTCTTTGTGTAAACGAAAGTACGGTAAAAGCTGATACGATAACTATCATCATTACATTTCCATCGTAGGCAGAGTAAGATATTGAAAGTTTTGTTACGAAATCGACTAGATTTAAATACAACAATCATGGCAGATTACGGAGGAGATAATTCGGATTCATATTCATCGAATAGATATGGTGATGGTGGATCATCCAGAGGAGGAGGTATGTATATGAGAAACGTTTGTTTAATTTGCAGTGAAAAGTTTGATAATGTATTATTTTAGGGCGTGGAGGTGGAGGATATCGTTCATATGATAACGATCGTTCAGGCGGAGGATCTGGGTAAGATATTCGTGCTATTCACTTTACCTGTGCAAGCGCGGATGTGTGTGTGTAGAAGTTGTTCAATCAAAACGTAGTATAATCATATAGCAAAAGAGTAGCTCACTAATGAATTTCTGTAAACTTACGATAGATCATCATTGATTACTGATTTACTTTTGAATATCTAAGCGAAAATGAGGTGACTGGAAAGCTCAGACAAACTAAACTGGATAATGCGCTTAATCGTACGTTCTCTTCAAACTTAAGGGGCATAGAGATGTCTAGTTATCATTTCTGCTTCAATTTTCTCTCAGTTATGCCAGTGATGTGAAAACATTTCATTGATTAGAATTTTCGAAAAAGTTTAGACTGCTATGCTTATACGACTGAGATAATATAGTAAAAGGTATTGAAATCGGGTTTAAGATTATTTTATTATCGAAGCACAGTACACGAAATTTGCTGGTAGTGTCTGACAGGAAATTTTTCACTCTCGTTGCTTAGATTTGTTTATTTCTTATAAGGAATTCAGAATTTGTTTATGTGCTTCAATTTTACTCTTTATTCTTTAAACAGCAACCAGCATATGTTCTAATATTGAAAAAGCAATCTTGTGAGACCCGCTATAAGAGTGAATCAGGGTTGTTGATGGTTAAATTCATGCTAGATGCTATTCGCTTTCTAGAGTTTTTCTCCATTTGAAGAGGCAACGCAATTTTATAGGGTTAACACATACGTAGATGAGTTTTTTTGTTTCAATCTATCTCAATGTTGATGATTATATTTTATATCTACTGAAATTTGTTGAACTACACATACATGCATTAAATTGAAATATATAGAATAAAAAACCTGTAGACGTCTGGATTTATTTACACATATGATGTTGATGTTTATATATATATTTTGTGAAAAAATGAAACATATCTCATTATAGTGGACGAACTTTTTCTGATCGTGGAAATTATCGAAATAATTATGGTAAGAGAAAATATTTGATATATATGTAATAGAACTGGTATAGTACATAGTATGAAAAATACACAATATAGTTCTATTAATTTTGATTTCTTATATTCTACATCTATTAGTCGATTGACTGATAGAATTATTAACTCAGTGTCGACATGTTGAGATGAAAGATGAGTGCAAAATGACATTACACGCATTCTTCAAATGATAATGAATAATGAAATACAATACAATATTATTCAAGGAAAAACTGTAGAGAGGAAGAATTTTGGGTTTACAATTATTGAGATACAACTTTTTTTAACTTGAAAAACCTACAGGAAGTATCCAGTTCTTATAACAGTTTGATTGAGTTTGCGAAGAATCATTGAACAAGCATTTGTGTGTGTGTTTTTTTCCACAAAACTTTCTCCGATTTATCGATGTTGATTTAAAAACGAGATGATTAGCCAGGTGCAAGCGTTTTACTTTTTGGGTATCTCAATAACTTATAGAAATTAGTTGTAATAGCGATATTTTTGAGACTGAATTTACTTCCATTTCTTGATAAGAATTTGAATTTTGAGAAACTCGTCTTCTTTTCTTAGGTGGCGGTGATCGACGAGATGATGACGATGAAGTTGAAATTCAAAAAGACACAATCTTCATTCAAAATTTGCCAAAAAATATTACGCGTGACGAATTATATGATGCATTCTCTGAAGTTGGACAAATCAAAGTAATTCGGATGGAATTTTCTTATTTATTGTACGATTGATCATAATCTGTTTTTTTAGTCTGATCAACGAAGTGGTGGACCAAAAATATGGATTTATAAAGATCGCATGACGGGTGAAGGAAATGGTCGTGCAACAGTGTCATATGAAGATGAGAATACGGCTGATCAGGCTATCTCAAAATACAACGGTACGTAAACAAGAGCAGTAAAGTCTAGTAAGAATGAGCTCTATTAATTTCTTTCTTTTAGATCAACACATTTCAGCGTTAGGAACTGTTGTCAAAGTTCAACTGGCACAAAGACGGCCGAGGTATGGTCGGGAAAACAACGTTCAAACATATCTTAATATGTTTGTATTATTTTAGACGAGATTTTGGTGGAGGAGACCGTGGTTTTGGTGGAGGTAGGCAATCAACTAAGAAGCTGTGAAACGTTTATTGATCTTTTACATTCTTTTCAGGACGTGGGAGAGGAGGCGGTTATAGTCGTGGCGGCGGCGGCGGCGGATTTGGTGGAGGTAACTTGAAATTCTTCATCATTGTCTGCCGCTAAGCATACCGCTGCTTTTTAATTTTTCAAATGAATAGCTTTCTATTATAAGGTAAGATAGATGTTTATGAGGTGCGTCTGACTATATGCTTCTTAGGACTTGGCGGTTTATGGTTCTTGTGAAAACTAAAAGGTTTGGACACTGGATACCCTATGTGATACTCATATAATAACAAAAATTTTTCAATGTCCTTCTATGTTTTTGACAAACGAATTTTACCGTTGGATAGGCGAGATGATCATACATTTGCACATGTCATTGGTCTATTATGTAATTCTAAGACGGCTGAGAACCGTTCGAAAAACTAAATAATATTTGGATTTTTTTTAAAGACCATGACCAGCAAAAACACTGTCTCCATTAGCAACGCTTGTCACATAACAGAAATGACAGAAAAACATTCTCACATTTTCTGGTATAAAACAGCACACATCTCATAAAAAAGTATTCTCTCCTTCAGGAGTTATAAATTTTTTATTATCAAAATTAAGGTATACTTTTCACATGGCAATTTTCTTTACTGCGTTAGTAACACCGTTCTACGGTAAAAGCGACTGAAGATTAAAACATTATTCAGTCTCATTTTGCGCAAAATTGAATGCTTTATCTGGTAGTTATAAACAAGTTGCTAGTGCGGGAGCGTAAACATTGAGAAAAAATAGGTTTTCAGCACTGAGGCAGGCCGTTTATTTTGTATTCTTCCCACTTCCTATACCTCTTCAATGGAAAATGAAGGCATATTTGAAATCAGAAAGCAAAACTGGATCGCATCGTGTGTTACTCAAATGTTTTTAAGAAAAAACTTCGGCTGTGGTCCCCTAAAGCGATTTTTCTATTTCTTAAAAACATTTGAGTAATACACGATGTTTTTCTGTCATTTCTGTTATGTGACAAGCGTTGCTAATGGAGATAGTGTTTTTGCTGGTCATGGTCTTTAAAAAAAATCCAAATATTATTTAGTTTTTCGAACGGTTCTCAGCCGTCTTAGAATTACATAATAGACCAATGACATGTGCAAATGTATGATCATCTCG
>CAJNOQ010000132.1:0-70855 GCA_905250885.1 Didymodactylos carnosus
ACACCCTTCAAGTTTTTTTGATTTTTACGATAGAAAGAAGCATCGAAAATTTTCAGGGAACACATATTCTTGATCGCCGTAAAATTCTCTATCGAATGGTGTCTGAAACATCGAAAAAAAAATTTTTGCTCGAATTTTGCTTTGCGTGCACCTTAAAAACGTTTAGGAATTTTCTTCATTAGAAGGAAAAAGGATGAAATGGACAGAAATTACAAAATTGTATATCTGAAGGGGTCTTTTTTATTTTTGTAACAAAATTTCTCTGTGTTTACGGCACTTAATAACCAATCTTACTTTCGTTGTTCAACAGGTCAGCCGTTTGTTATACGTTTAAATGACAATATTCCCATGAGATTTTTTCTTTAAATAGCGGCTCTTCACTACATTCATTAGACTACGCGTATATCCAAGAAGAAAGTTTTCATATTTCTGCACGCCAGGGCAACGCTAATAAGCGGTTTTTGCTAGTTCTATAATCAAATGGTTTACAGGCATGTTTACAGTATATATATATAAATATATATTTTTTTTTTTTCTAGGCTTCATCCGAAAATCCTGACATATGCTTTGTAAAATTGCAATGGCTTCAAGAATGTCATAATAAAGAAAAATTTGTTCCATGCCAGCCGTATCTTATTGTTCCATAAACAAATTCTCTTTGACATTTGCTATTTTATTACTCTAACTCAGAAGTTTTTCTATTTTGTATATTGATGTAAATGTTTATTTTTTTTGTCGATCAATTTAGTTTTCTATAGTTATTTTGTACGGAGTGATTATATACCCCGGTTATTGTATTATCGTACATAATATTTTTTTATTTCTCATTATTGAGTATTGTTGTATCAACTATGAAAAATCTCATTTTGTCGGAAACTCATTTTAGACGTGTTTCATACGCAACAGAGTTGGCTCTAGAGAACTATCTCAAGAATAATTCTGTCTGGAATATTTAATATCGTTTTAATATTCCATTTTAGATAATATTGTATTCATTTCTTCTCTCCTAGATAAGCACACAAATTCAAACGTCACAACTTAATAAGGTAACAAAGATCACACCGTTTCATGTAATGATTAGGATGTGATTTTTTCCTGTTCTGTTTTAGGTTAATTAAGTAGAAGACGATTAAAGTGTAAAAAATGGATACACAAGTGGAATCTGTAATGAGTGATAATAGTATGTTTACAGGTAAATAGAATATTTAGTTCATTCAATTTTTTACAGGACGCAGTAAATAGTGTCACATAGATATGGAAATTGAGAGATAACTGCAGGATATTTGAGATTGCAATTGTTATTTAAACCTTAGAAAAGACTCGATGCTAACTGTGAAACGACCTGAAAGATTCGCTGAAAAAGTTAGTGAACCACGAAGCATATCTATATAAGAAAAACTGTTATTGAAGTAAAACTTTGTTAATGACAATTAATCAATTTATATATAATAATTAAAAATGTTTTTCTTTTTTTCTTTTTTCTTTGTGTTGCAGAGAATCGGAATAAATGAGAAAAAACACTACGTATAAACGTCACACGCACCTACCATTCAAAATTTGATACTTTTAAATATAAATATAAATCGTAAATGGGACAAAGAGAGAGAAAAACATTTGTCTATTATATTTTTCAATTTTATTTGTCTTATTTTAGGTATAAAAGTGCTGCAGCACAAGAGTCCGACACACATCTACCTCTCTCTTTGTTCCCAAAAGTATCTGACATTTTAACGTTCTTCTTTTTTGTTTCTTCATTTAAGGGGAACTTTAGTGTTGAAAATAAAACCTGGCTTTATGAAAGACGCCACAATGCGTTCGACAAATGAATAAAGTTAAAAAGAGTCATTTATAAGCTCTTACTAATCGTATCTGTCGCTGTCTTCATTGAACTAAAACATTTTATATGTCTAGTACTGAAGTATTCTTTTTAATTATGTTCACAAGACTATAAGTAATGAATCAGAAATTCAGTGATGCTATTCCAAGGAGCATTAAAAAATAATTAAACCTTCTACCTTTTCAAAAGAAAAGTATAGTTTACTTTAAGGTACCAGATGGAAAATTTTCGATCGAAAAACTACATTACAATTTCATTAATTTTATCTTGGGAAAAATTTCTTGAAATAGGTTTAAGAAAAACGAAGTCGAAGTTTTAAAATTGCTCCTACTACCGTATATTACCAATTTGAAAATCATTTGTTTATTCTCATTTACTTGTCTTTTAGTTATGAAAATTCTGCTTTCCGTTCCGGACAAACATCAGTGGAATTATTCTGTTTTTCTCTTTTTGTCGTGTGTCCGTTTGATTTCTTTTTATTGTTATCCTTTTTTAAGCAACTGTTCATGATATACAATCAACTATGTTTCGTATGAAAAACATAAGTTGAGAAAATCGTTTTCCAAGATTGGCCATAAAGTTAAACAAAAATATGTCTTCATTTTATAGTTATCATGTCTATAAAAGTCATTTTGAGGCAACGATTTATTATCTTTTTTGTCTATTTCAGACTTATCTGTTGATGATGGTCGGAAGCAGCTACTTGCTCAACAACCAGAAGCAACATCTATTGTCAAAAAATATTCAATTCATGATGTACCACGTTTGCCACATGAATTAACACCTTTTCGTCCGCATTCGCCTGCTTACGAATTGGAACAACGTGGACCATTATACTCAGGTCCAGGGCATAAGAGAGATACAGGTAAATATAAAATACGTTCAGTTGATGGTGAAAATATTAAAGGAGCAAAAAAATTTGCCATGGAGCAAAGCGTTAAATATGTACTCATGAAACAACAGCAGCAACAACAACGACAACAATTAGATTTGATCAAAAAGCAGCAAGCACTTTTGCTAATGTGCAGGTAAAGATAGACATTTTTTCTATATAAGTCAAAATAGATCTCGCTCAAGGTCTAGTGGACTCAGTTTATCGTCGCTCTTGTTCTGATCTGAAATCGTCTAACAGCTAGACACCGCCGATGTTTGAAAAATCCATTCATTCATTTGTAGAGTTTATATTGGTAGTATTAATTTTGAATTAAACGAACAAATGTTAAAACAAGCATTTCAACCATTTGGTCCTGTTAAAAGTGTTAGTCTAACATTCGATCCTGTGACAAATCGGCATAAAGGTTTTGCATTTCTTGAATACGAGTTACCTGAAGCAGCACAACTGGCTATTGAACAAATGAATGGTGTTATACTCGGTGGAAGAAACATTAAAGTAAACAGTTTTAATTTGATAACTTTTTCTCTTATTTCAATCAATATTTTGTTTAGGTTGGTCGACCATCAAACATGCCACAAGCTCAACCAATTATCGATCAATTAACAGAAGAAGCAAAAAATTATAATCGAATCTACGTTGCATCAATACATGCAGAATTAACTGAACAAGATATACAAAGTGTTTTTGAAGCTTTTGGTAGATTATTATACGAATAAATCATGCTAGGGCATTTGCAACTAATTTAAGCTGTTTTTTTATTTTGTAGGAAAAATTAAAACAGCTGCATTAGCAAAAGATGCACAAACCGGAAAACACAAGTAAGAACAAAAGAAGATGAATGAAACTGAAAAAGAAGCCCTGTTCTGATTTATGTTTTTCTCTTTCTCTAGGGGATATGGTTTTATTGAATATGATTCTGTTCAAGCAGCACAAGACGCTATTAATTCAATGAATTTGTTCGATTTAGGAGGTAGGAATCACAGTTGACTTCAACATTATATATAATGTAAATTGTATCTGTTTTCTTAGGTCAATATTTACGTGTTGGAAAAGCCATAACACCTCCTGAGGGATTATTTGCGTCGGCACAACCCGTGACAAGTCAAATGCCAACAGCCACGGCATTAGCAGCGGCTACCATAACAGCACAAATGCAAGCAAAAGATGTTGAAACAAATCCAGTACCTACTGTCGTACGTCTCAAATATCGCTTATTCTGATTACTTTTGTGGAATCGTCTATTTGTTTTTAGACGGCAATGAATGCAGCAACAGTAATGTCACAAGTTGTTAATAATCCACTGGCACAAGCGGCAGCTGGTTTCTTAGGAACAATCGCTCCAACGACAGTTGCAGCTGCCTTATCAGCGGCATCTCTCCAAGGAAGTTCCGCTGCTACATCTAGTAAGTGCTCATTTATTGTCATATAAACTATTTTTTTGAAATTAGAAGGAAGAATGTTAATTAGTTAATTAAAAGAATACTTTATTTCACGTATTTTTTTTTCAGTTATATCATCCATGCTCAATCCAACATTTTCTGTTGGTAATTTTATGTCCATGACTGGAGGTCAAACACCTCCCACAGTAATGTCGAATGCAATAGTCAATCAGCAAAGTTTAACTCAACCTAAGCAACAGCAAAATGAACCAGTACCCGTTCAATACCAGAAGTATGTTAAAAATAACTTTAATTCTTACTTTATCTAGCTCTGTTGCTTTCTTTTTAGTTTCGTTTCTCCTGTTCCACACCAGCAACCAGCCACACAAAAGACTACACAACCACAACGTATGTTTTAGAACAGATCATCAAAAACATATGCCAATCTTAGTCAAGTCTATGTTTACCATTACCACGAACTATCTTCTCAACTCCACACCTAAACAATGTTTTTCTTTCTTTCAGCGCCGATTTCATTGCCACCACCACCACCACCACCTCCTCCCCCGATTCCACAACCCTCGTCTCCAGTGGTAAAATCCGAACCGGTTAAACAAGAACAACAACCGATGCATGTGGCGTCATTCTCATTGACACCTTCTGAATCGGTAACTGCTGAAAGAAAATTAGAATTGACCGATGCGCAAAAAATTCTATTAGGAATAAGTAATGCTGATGATCCAACAGCCACATTATCTCAACAAGAAGATTTAACATTGAAAGGTAATTAAGAGAAAATATATGCTATGTCCTCAAAAAGAAAAATTAATGATTAACGAAGAATTTTAGTTGGCAATATTGCAAAAGATACTTTCTGAGGGCTGTTCTGATGGCTGAAAGTTGGTGGAGCTTCATTTGAGTGCGTTCTCATTTGAGGCGTTCTCATTTGAGTGCGTTCTCATTTTAGCGCGCCTCATTTTAGTGCGTCTCATTTGAGGCGTTCTCATCTGAGTACGTTCTCATTTTTAGTTGTCTTAGTTTAGTGCGTCTTATTTGATGCGTTTTCAACTATACAACTCATTCCTCAAAATATTTTGAAACATTTAAATTGTTTCCGTCACCACTGTTTGAGAGTGACACTTAGACCACATTGGTGATTTGAATAAATGCAGAAGTTTACATCACTAATGTAGTCTAAGTGTAGTCCAAGTGCATTTAGATGATTACAAGCTCAATTTTATTTTGAATGGATAATTATTGATTGGAATTCTTTGGGAAAATAAAACTGCCCCAAAAATTCGACGGAATCCTTAGCAACGGCATTCCATGGCCGTTAGATCAATAAAAGGTTACTAACCACTGAGAATTAATCTCAAACAGTGGTGACGGAAACAATTCAAATGTTTCAAAATATTTTGAGGAATGAGTTGTATAGTTGAAAACGCACCAAATAAGACACACTAAAATGAGAACGCACTCAGATGAGAACGCCCTCAAATGAGACGCACTAAAATGAGGCGCGCTAAATTGGGAACGCACTTATATGCCACCCCCCCCCTCCCCCTGGAAGTTTTATTGTCTATATCTATTTTAGGTCGTGAACAACGTCATTTACTTATGCAAAAATTGAATCAGCGTAGATTAGAATCACGTGTGTGTGTGTTGAGAAATATGGTATCTCCAGAAGATGTTGATGATGATTTACAACAAGAAATCACAGGTAATTGTTGAGTACCTATCGAAGGAATTCAGGTACTCCATAGTAAGCGATTTGGATGTTGCTGATTCTTATAATGGATGTTATCCTTATTCTTAAACCTATTAATTATATTGAACTATATAAAAAAACTATTTACTACTATGTAAAAAAATACTTTAACCTATGATTTAAAAGTGAACTTTTAAAATTAGTGCTAAACTATTGAATTTAGATGGTGAAGTTTTGTCAAGTTTGTCAAAAACGTTTTGAAAACTTCATGTAACTAACTACAGGTTCTTAAGGGAATCAAATCCGCTGAATTTATAAAAATAATTTTATATTTGAATCTTGAAGAACGTGAAAAAGTTCTGAGTAAAATGGTATATTATTATTTTCATTTTCCGTGATTAAGATCAAATGAGAGACATACATCAGACTCTCTCAAAACAGGTGAAAACTCACAAGAAATGGAATATTCAAGCAGTTTTATGTAGTCTTTTATTCTCTTCTCATCAGTATATTAGAGATTGAATTTTGATCATGTCTAAGGTTAAAAAATTGACTTTTTGAAAGTTTGTCGCTCATAGTTTAGAATTTTAATTTTTATTAGATTAAAGTATTTTTCAAAATAATTATTTTACGTGCTGTTGTACACTCACTATTTGAAATGTCGTTTATGTTTAAAGTTCAAGTCTGAAATAACGGTGTGTGAAAGGAAGAAAACGCGATTTTTTACAAACTTTTGACTTTTTCAAAAATGATCTAGTTTAAAAATGGTTTTATAAGAGAATGAAGGATGAAATTGTAATTAAAAATCCGAGATAGATCTAAAATATCATTCACTGTTTGCGTAATCAAAAGAATTTCATGGACTTTGTTTTCAGTAATATAAAGAAAATTTTTTTATCATTGTACGACTAATTACAACACTCGAAATAGATTTAGCGCTACAATATACGAGAAAAACTGTTTGCAAGTATAAAAAGATTTGATATGATTTGTTTCGCTCATCACTTTATCTAAAAATATTGCAGGAACTAACTAACAAAGAAACTAGACAGCGAACCATCTAGAATTAAAAAAGTTCTTAAAAATTTTGAGAAATTCTTTTATAGTCTGCTTAAAATGTGAGCATTAGAAGCGAACAGAATTAGACGATTTATACACAGATTATACAATTTTTCTCTTATCTATTTCATAGTACTTCTGATTTTTTGTTGTAGAAGAATGCAGTAAATATGGCGAAGTGAGTCGTGTTGTTATTTACACTGAACAACAGGGCGAAGAAGATGATGCAGAACAAATTGTTAAAATATTTGTAGAATTTCAATATAGTAAACGTAAGTGAATTTGATTTAAATCATTTTATTTAATCAATTCTATTTTTGTTTCTATGTTTTAGATGCTGAAAAAGCTGCTGAATCATTGAATGGACGATGGTTTGGTGGTCGAATGATAAAAGCTGAAGTATATGACCAAGCAGCATATGAAGCTGAGGATTTATCTGGATAAATTTGGCTGTTTTGCTTTCTTTTTTTGTAAAAAATAATCTGTTCTTGTTTCGCTCTTTTTCTATTCGTTTTGTTTCTCTTTTACGTTTATGTATATTATAATTGACTATGCTTTCTTTTTTCTGATAAAGAGGGATCTTGTCATTTTCTTTCCTAAAGGCTTTCAGTGATCTTTATATATGTATGTAAAAACAAAGAATTGATTATCGAACATACAGTTCATATAAATCAAAGCTATAATAACAAACTATTTTAGATGAACTTTAAATGATATATGTGAAAAATTTTATTTATAAAATATAAATATGTGTTCATTGGGCATAAACTTTATGTTTCTATGTTTATTACAAAAGCTTTTATCTCAAATAAAAGGTTAATTATCATTTTTTATATGATGTATAAGAAATTACTGTGGGAAAAAGATCAGCTTATAACTATCTAAAATTGGGTTAAAACAGTTCATCTAGATTTAAGTATTTCTAAACTAACAATGTTTCCAAAGCTAAGTTCATGTGTTCGAATCTGTATTCGTACAAAAATTGATTTTGTCTTTTTCGATAGTTTTAGTTTAGAATACTATAAGGGGATATTTTTCCGCTTGTATTCTGACAAAATAAAGCTTATATCAACTAGCAATGTTGTATTTTACCCATATGAGACAAATGAAACATCATTGATAAGTAATTTTCATTGGATATCGATCATTTTGTACACAACTATTTCTACACACTTCAAGAGTCACAAAAATCATGCCTCAAACGAAAGTCCATGAAATTCCCAATAAAAAAATTTTAAAACATCGGTTCAACAATATTATTTATTTATGGAGAAAACAAATCCAGTACCAGACATTTTATTTTATGACGTAAGAGTTGATGTTTTTGTCCAATATTTTGCTAACTAGGACTATGCAAGTAACATGAATAAGAAAAATTCAAAATGTGTGTACAGAGAGCAGCATATGTAACAAATGTGTAAAATACTCAAATATTTGCCATTTGTATGTAAAGCAATACGAATTATATATTATGTAAAATGAGTTTACTTTCTACATTATCTCGATTTCTATATGTGAATATTAGCGATTGTTTTTTCTTCGGTGTCTCCGTCACCGTAGACTGATGTATGTGTTCGAAATTGTCGTTCATTACTGTTGCTATCACTTAGTAATTGAATGGAATTTTTGGTTGCTATTGCTAAATCATTGTCAACAGTATCTTCATCTTGTCCATGAACATGAATTAAATTTGTTGGCATACGTTGTAAACGTGCAGCCGACAAACGAGCATCAATTTTCTCACGTTGGCTCTGTTCGAGACGTTGACGACTAAAAATAGACAAGTAAAAGTTAATTGGTTTTTTTTATCATTTTTTCACTAAGATTAACGTAAGATTAGCGTAAGATTAACGACGAGTTAATGATGAGACACTTACGCTAGTTCTCCTTCATGTGCCATTTCCATAATATCATTTGCTTTTGTCGTTATATCATGTTTTGCTTTTTTCTCTTCCATTCTTTGTTTCAGTAATTCATTTTGACGTTGACGTTCATTCTCTAATTTAACATCCATACCTTCCATATTGTTAATTATTTTTTGCGTTTGCTAAATATAATACAACTAAATATTTCGTTATACTTAAATCTTTTACTATTGCGTTTACCTTTTCCAGTATCGCATCCGTTAATTCATTTTGTTTTCGATTTTCTTCTGCTCGTTTACGTCGTTCACGTCGACGAATATATTTGACAACAGCCGCTTTATCTGATGGATGTTGATGAGTTGACTCATCGGCTAATAATGCTTCGAAATAGGCTAGAAAATTTTTTTTTATAATAGTTTTAAATGTATATTTCTTTCTCCATGTACCTTGATACGTTGAATCCAGTCCTGAATTAGGTCGCCCAGTATCCAATACATCTCGCTTTTGTTTCATGTAAATCGCCAGCGGTATTGCATTCTCTAGAATATTTTCATTGTTAAATTATATCGAATTCAACATTATTTCAATCTCTTATCTACCTCTTCGTCGTTTGTTAATATGTCTGTTTTTTCCTATATCTTCTAATTGTCGTCGATAGTCTTCTTGTTCTTGGGTAAATTCTTCCATTGTTTCTCTTAATAAATTTCGACTTTCATCAATGGCTGTCATAGCACTTTCAATATTTTGTTGATGAAATACTTCAAATGCACGTAAAATCATTTCCTACAAATAGAAAGAAGAAATGTCAGATAGGTCTAAAAACTTATCTGCATATTTAACTCAATATACTCTATAACTCAAACAGTTTCGAAAGTCATTTTAACAAAAAACATTTCCTGCTGAAAAACCAGTTTTCCGAAGTCCTGAGGACAGCGTTCACTATGATGTTTGGAATCAGCAGCATCGATTACCTACCAGAGCTCTGTATGGACTGGACTGACAATTTTTTGGGTTCATGGACTCGGACTGGACTCAAAGTTTCGAGACCATAGACTGGTCTGAACTCAGAAAATTTTGGATTCATCTGAATCGAGGAAAAATCAGTAAAAACAAAAAAACAACAAAAGACAATTTTTTGGGTTCATGGACTCGGACTGGACTCAGAATTTTGAGTCCATACGAAGCTCTGTTACCTGCCTTTTTTCATAGGAAAAGCGATTTGTCGCCCGGAAGCATTCCCTCGTTAGATGAACCCAAATATTACTACTTACCTGACTTTCAGGTTGTAAGTCGTCGTATCGCTCTGGTTTTGTATACGTATCATCTGGTTGTGACGTTATTTTGTTTAAACCAATTGTTTCTTTTATTTTTGATCGAAATCTGGCTACCGAGTTTTTCTCTTGTTGTTGTTGATTTATGGTTGATGCATTTAGGGGTTGTGCTGTCGTTATTCGAAAATTCATTTTAAGTCTTATTCTCAATTGGTTTCATAAAATAACAAAAGCATCATTCCTTTTGCTTTTTATATAAAAAAAGAGCATGAACTGATGTACGTGATTTACGTCATATGAATATGAAAAAAAATTAAATTTCAATGAACAAAAATGTCTATTGAATCTTGAACTTTTTTCAAAAAAATAAAGTATATGCTATCTGACAACGCTAGTAACGTGCCTTTTGCTGAGGCGTGTATGTAAAAGAATTCTTTTCCATTCTGTTTGGTTCCCAAATGTCTTTGAAATTCTAAGTTTTACACGTAGATGGTGATATTTCTTTCTTCTACACTTTATTATTCTTTCAAAATAAAGAAGAAAAACAAGAAAATTAGTGCTGATGAGTTTTTTTGCGGGGGAGAGACAAGAAAATTAGAAAATTCTATAGGAAAATATAGACTGGGAAAATTTTACCAAACAAATCTGTTTGAGACAACTAGGCGAAAATCCTGGGGACAAACTACGGGGGGAAGAGAACGTTGCTCCTTTCTCCTCATTGATGCCTAGGGAATGGATGAAAAAACAATCATCCATTCTTTATTCTCATGTTATTTTTCTTTCAAAACTCGACTTTTGTAGTAATAAAATTCAATGAAAAGACACGGTATACCAGTTTTTTCTGGACAAGAAAAATTATTTTTTTGTTTTGTTCTGGTTAAAGTACTATTACTTACACGTCGTGAATATCTAGTCAATTAAGAGATAAAATTAGAGATATAATCAATACTTAAAGAAAAACAGTTTTATTTGTTAAAAAATTGAAGAATATTTGACAATGGTACAGATAATAGTGCTAAACTCGCTTGATTGATTGTTAGATATTTTTCTGTCTGATCATCTGATGAACAGTTATGTTAGAAAAGAGACTTTGTGCAATTTCAAGTTGTATCACCATTACTGTTAGTAAACTATTGTTAAAGAAAAAAAGATTTGTATCATTCTCGTTAGCTCTTGTGCTTGCCCTGATTGATCTGGTGAGAGAGACAAAGACTAGAATAAGATATGAATAAAAAAGATTCTGTCACAATTGGATACTTAAATTTCGAGTTTGGTGCGCCTTAACAGCGACAAGTAGTGAGTCAAATCATAATGAACAGATAAATATAAACTGACGCCTTTATAGAACAAAAAGTAATATGTATAATTGAAAAGAAGAAATATATAAAAACTCCTTTGAAAAGCTTGAACTACTCGAAAGATAGTAGAAGGAGCAGAAAAGAAGAGTGAAGTTTATACAGCTTGATCTTTTGCAGAATCTATAAGAGTCTGTTGAAACAGCATCTTCAACTTTTATAACTTATCTGTCTTTTCTTGTGCCCTATCAACAAAATGTCTTAAAATGTACCATCTCTCTTCGGTGTCATATATGAATCCGTCGTATAAGTTTATATTTCAAATATTTTCAGGTAGTTTTCTGTAGGTCCTGCAAAACTGACTTTTCTACTAACTGTGTGTTATCAATATAGAATCGAGAGAAAAAGTAGTTCTAAAGCAACGAGATTGTAGAGCGAATATTTCTGATCAAAATGAGACGTCTTCCAACTCCTGACAACGTTCCACCCAAAAGTTATAAGAATTTTAAATAGAAGCTCTAAAATATGCACCGTGCACTAGCGCCACTTCGCGTTCATAAGACTTCGTAGCTGCACGATTTCTCCGTCATGAAGCGTCGTTGAGAGCTCGGGTTTTAAATGAAGCTTTAAATGAAGCCAACACACGTGGCTAGCAAGAGCCCGATTTTTGATATCCAGTCTAGATCTGTGATTAGAAAAACATCTTTGTGCAAGTTAACCCTAGTACTACCAGCCTGAGTCATTTATGACCCGTACTCAAAAATTTGGAAATATACTAGAAATATTTTGTTATTTCCCGGTTTTTAGAATGAAATAGCATCTTTTGCGAATTAATATATGCTGTTGAATCTAAAAAATGATTCATTTGTTTTTTTAAATATCATTACAAGCCTTTGGTACAATACCATGTCTTTAGTATGCAACAAACATGTGACAAGAAAGGGAATAAGTTAAATTTTCAATCTATAATCCAATGACTCATTTACTATTCTAACTGGATATTTCCAATCCCTTAAAAAACATTTGTTTTGGAGTGATTTCGAGCTATCCAATTGAGGTGGTAGCTGATTCATTCAATTGTAGATGAAAGATCTGATTTATCTTTCTTTCTTTTTATATAGATATATATTGAGTAATGAGATCATAATGTCACATCGATATATATCGATATACAAACAACAAAACAAAAATCTCAGAATTTTTTCGTGAAATAAGTGAATAGTTCGTTTTAGAAAGCGAGTCACTAGAGTATTATAAGATTATTCACAAGTTTTAGACATTTTATTTAATTTTGAAAGCATGGGGAATGATCTTTGTAAGAAAATGTCTCAATATGAATTGTAACAGAAGTGGTGGGAAATTACCAGATCACTATTTCATTCAATGTGTTCCTTGATATCAGTTCGTTTAAACTGTTACAATAGATAAAAGTGATGATATCTGCACAATAGTTCAAGAATCGCTTTATATAGATATTTTTGAAAAGATTATTTCTCATTAGGTCATTGCTGAAATTTACATACAGTCATTTTTCTTACATAGCACATTCCCCATTCTTTTCGCTTTTTTTTATAGAAACCATCTCCTGATGGACATAAATATGGTAAAAATATATCTCAAATGTTATTCACAATAAAAAGAACAGGTGTTATTTAATGTAACCTTGTGATCGAAAATGAAAATTAAGGAAATTTTTGTTTGTATTAATCCTTCTTAACTTATGAATTCTGTTTTATCTCATATTGTGCGAATCTAATCATGTTGGATAGAGAAGAAATTCAAGTTCACGAAATGATTTCAAGTTATGTAAATTATTGAACTCAAGAAAAAAATATTTTAAATCAATTTACAATTCTTATAAACACAAATTTGTCATGTTCATTATTATAGTTTCATTATTTATAGATTTACATCAAATATGAACGATTGTTGATAGTTTGGTTTGCAGTTCGATAACAGACATCACATTCAACATATTTATGGCAGAGTATTGCAGATAGTAGAATCTCGTGTTAACATAGTTTGATAATCGTCTAACGATGGTGGTAAAAGTGGAAGTGAGATATAATAAAACAAATAAAATTATGTAAAATGTTTAGAATTAGATGAAACTTTGATTTATCTTTAAAAAAAATAAGGTGAAGAAACATCAAGATGATTTTTAAATTTTATAAATAGACTGAATTTGACTATTTGTTAGAGATCTTATCGTCTAGAAGAATGGCTACTATTCGCTCAACGTTTGATGGTCATGATTGCTTTTTGGATAATTTTTGAATCGCACAGAGTTGAGGAATATCTCATGATGAAGTAAAAACTTAGAGCTATCCATCCATGTTATAAAAAGTGAGGTCACCATATACTGGTACTATGATGAATTTTCAATTGTAACAGTTATCTCATGGTTCTCGAATGGTGAATATTTGACTGAGACACCTGTTATTCGTTACTATTACGTATTGGCAATCTCAAAAACTGATGGAGCATAAATTATTAGCCACAGTGACTCTCGTAGTAATATTTGTATTAGAAGAAATTCAAAAACTGAGTGAAAACAATAAATAGCCCTTCTTACTTCGAAATAAGACACTCCCCCATTTCTTGTAACTTTTCATTCAAAAGACATTCATGATCACTCATCTCTGAGATGAATTGGAGCGTATTTTGTTTGATATTATAGTAAGGCAATTCAAGGTTTTTCATTTCACGAATTAGGTTAACAGATTTTTGGTTTTGCAATTTTTTTTTAGATGATTAGATGTTTGAATGCCCGTTTAATGGGCATAATATAAGAGAGATGTACTACTTAACTTATTTCCAGTTTCTTAGGCTATTATAAATGTGTATATTTTTCTGTCTGTCTCTCTGTTTAATCTTCCATATATATCCAAAGCCATTCCATGCATCTTAATTCTATAAACTGATCTCTGTGCGAAAAAAGAGTTTTTATTTAAAAATAATATATATTCTCTTTCTATCCTCTCTTCTTATTTAACTGAACTTTATTTTGAGGAACGATGATGCTATAACTAACTAATTATCACCTAAAATACAAACAAATAAGAATTAGTAATAATGACAATACACACACTCACACACTCACACATATACACAAGAAAAAGGTGGAAAAAAAATCGTTGAAGAGAGATAGTTGAGCGGCTTTTAAACCCTTAAGGGCACATAATTACACACATACAGTAACCACAAAATTTCTCAGTGTGTGTGTATGAATTTGTTCTCGTTCTAATGATTACCTTCAGGCTATATGTATTATACGTGCGTACATATATCTATATAATATTCGTTTTCTCTCTCTTTTACTCACTCCATAGTCTCTACAACTCGTTGCAATATTTTTCAATGAATCGAGTCTCACATAAAAGTGTTTTTGTCAATTTTTTTTATAAAGACGCGTTTTTTCTATTTTTCAATCAAACCCTTTTTTTCGGTTTCCCCTTTAACCATTTCTGAATAAAAGCATGTTTGTTTGAGGCTTCCATTTAAAAAATTGCCCCAGTAAAAGCTGAAAAGAGCAAAAACGGCTTCATAGTTCTTCAGAAAAAAATAAAGGAAAAAGTTTAATTCTCAACTGCACGAGTGGTTTTTCAAAGTATATTGAAACGAAGCGATACGTGAGAGGTAAGTAAATATATTCACGTTCCACTGTGTTTCGTTCAGCTATTTTAAAGACAGACATACAGTAGCACTAAACATTAAACTTTTAGCTATATCACGCTAAGTGAAAGCTAAGAAGTTAAATAAAGATCTGAAAATAAGTCTACACCTATACTGTGTATTTGAGTATGTTCAAAAGAAAATTATCAATTTTTTACATCATTGTATGTATTTTGTGAGCATGTGCGAACTAATCATGAATATTACATGAACTGAAAGCACAGAAGAACTTGAAAAGAGAAATTAATTGAAGCTGTAATGTTATAAAGGTTGGCAGAATAAAAATATAATATATCAACAGATGGGACGAATTTAGGTGTTTTTGCTTCTGATAGTATCTAATTATTTGAAAGGCATACACTTTTGATTTGGGAAATTTAGCGATTCTATGCAGCTCATCACTATGATTTCTCTATCGTTTTTCTCTTATAAATATATATTCAAGTACGTCTCCTTGTTCGTTATTGTTTATATTTTATTAATAATATTTTGTGAATTAATGGAGAAGATTAAAAATATGATTCAGAATGAATGTTCTTCTCAGTATTTTGCCTACATATCGGTAAAATTTGAACCCTCGGGCCTAATTCTTTTTAAAAGATACATCAGAAAGTTTTGTAGAAAATAGAAGTATTTCATTATAAATGTATACATCATGCACTATGACACTATAAAACAGTTAACTTTATAGGCTGAAAAATAATTTATCTCCTTTATTTCTTCGTTTGTTGAAACACAGAAAAATCTAATAATTGTGGTCTATGATTATTAAATAAAAAGTTTAAAATTTTCTTGTTTTTTCAGTGAATATCAATCTAGTCGCACTTTATTTTGTAAGATTTAAATGAAATCACATCGTTTAAAAATAGTTTGAATTTTCCAAAAATAGAAGAGAGAAAATTGACTATTTTGCAGCGTGATAATATTGTTTTATACTGAAAACTTCAACACACAGACTTTTTAAAAAAACTTTGGCCTGAGAGATAAAATTTCGTCAAAAGTGTGGTATACAGTTAATAGAGAAGGAATTGATCGGAGTAATGGAGTATCAAATCGTTCGAAAAATCAGATTTTTAGAGTTATACTTTTGTTACGTATCTTTCTGAAATATTTTGTCAACATAGAAGATCATATTTTGAGATAATGCTTTTATATTCTAATCGATTTAATGAAATGGTAAAATTACCACTTTAATTAACATATTCTGTTTAACTATTTTATTTTATCTATTACCCTAATGTAATAACATTTCCTTCATTTTAGATAAAAGAAGAGAACAATGAATGGTAGTGGTGATTATCATACAACTTCAACATCTTCAGTAACACACGATAAACTTTTGATTCCAAAACGTGAACCCATCGAACTACGCAGTTATGAATCGCCTATACCATCACATTCACCTTTTATTCACCAACATTTATCTTCTTCCGATATATTTAATGATTTATTATATCGAAACAATAACAGCAATAATCATAATAGCAACAAAAGACGTTATGAAAATGTTGACTCCGCCATAATGACAGGCTCGATTAAAAAACGACAATTTGCAACAAAAAACCATTCTCAAAATGAAACACCTAAAGATATTGGTGATGAATTATCGTTTAAAAATCATTCTGAACATGAAATGAACAGGTATACAATTAACAAGTGTTTTTAATCACTTTGAATATTTCTATCTTGTTTTTCGTTTTAAGCGATAATCGTTCATATCCAAAAATTTTATTAAATAAATTATCAAATGATTCACGAACAAATGAATTTATTACTCCATCAACATCGACTATGTGTATACCGCGACCTGCTACACCAAGTCGTTATACGGCACCCGTTCATATTGATGTTGGTGGAAGTATTTATACATCTTCTTTAAAAACTCTTACTCGTTATCCTGAGAGTCGTTTATCAAAATTGTTTAATGGTCATATTCCAATTGTTCTTGACAGTTTGAAACAACATTATTTCATCGATAGAGATGGTAAATTATTTCGTTATATTTTAAATTATATGCGTTGTGGAACATTAACAATTCCTGAACAATTTAACGAATTACAAGCACTTTATGAAGAAGCAAAATATTTTGAATTAAAAGAATTGGTTACGCTCATCGAAGAAGAACTAAATAAAGTAAGGGATGATTGAAAGTTACTATTTAAATAATACATAAAATATAAAACTTACTTTTTACTTTTAGAAAAAACCGAAAATAGATCATCTATCAACATTTATTCATCATCAAAAATTTCAACATCAAAAATCTACCAAACAGTTATCAACAACATCTACAAATTCTGTTGAAGTCATATCTATCAATATAAGTCCGGAAAATGTTGAAAATGTCAAAATAAGTGGTCAAATGAATTTAATTAATGATCTTTTTCCTGAAATACAATTATCATCATCCATATCATTAATATCACCAGCAACTCATACATATTTAGAAAAAAATTATTTTGTACGATTTCCATTAAATGCTTTTGTTGAATTAACCGCTCTTGAAATATTTCAACGTTTATTTGAACAAAATTTTTCTATCATAGCAGCAACAAGTGCAAATAATCTCGATTGTTTACCATTTAGTGAATATTTATTATCAAGATGGAAAACATCTTCTACATTTAGTCTACCTGTATATGATTAATTTATCTTATTTTATTTCTTTATAACAAATAAATTTTAGATAAGTTCAAATTTCTTTCTACGAAGAGTGTATGAGAGCAGAGCATTTATAGGTTTTTGAAATTATCTCTATACGAATAAATTTAAGTTTTGACAAATTTTCATTGGTTGTTATCAGTCCATATCGCCATTCCATTTTCATCTCGTACTATAAAATTCTGTTGATGTACACAACCTAAAGGTGTAAATCTTCCATAATGTGTGATCCACATGTATGAAATAAAAACATGAAAAGAAAGAAACATTCATTGCCTAAAGGCAAGAATGTCAATTATTATATTTCTTCTCTTTTTTTTCTTCTGCCTTTCGGCTCCATCGTCCTGAAGATGTCTCGAACTAATGTTGTAATTACGAACAAATACAACCATACAAAGTTAAAAGTAAATGCTCGCAGTGATACCCAAAGGCATATTGCTTTATACAATACAAATGCAAAAGATAGAGAACGAAAAAAAATGAACAAAATTTAACAGAAAAGTTTTATACTTTCAATTAAACGAATTCAGTATTTGTACTAGTCGAATACACGACTGGAAACATAGCGAGAAAAATTATTTCTTCTTGTGTTCTAATAAATAAATAGAATTCAAAGTTTAGTAAAAAGACAGACTGAGTAACTAAACATATAGGCTGCGTATACAATTAGTAATTTCATCAATAAAATTGACGCTCGTTTCGGTTCCCATTCTGTTTTGTGTGTCCATGTAACAAATATGACAGAATAAATGGCCCTCTGAGTAGTTTCATTTTTCTCATGATCATTAAATCCTTATGAATTAATTGCTTTATCAAAAGAACTGCCAGAAAATTCTACGAAGGACATATTGAGCATTTTTGTTTATCTTAACAATAAAACTTTATAGGAAAAAAATACTGTGAAGCTTCAACTTCGATCATCCGTTAATCTCTTGCCATATGTAAAGTATATAATTTATAAAACTTAAATCTAAATGTACATTCCACTGATCCTAAGTGTACTCTTTTGTCGTATATCTAGTGAGTTCGCTTTAAATATAGTTTTCCGACGAAAACGGCAATTTTACTAATATCCAGTAATAAAAAACTGAAAAATAGCCTTGCCTTCCACAGCAAAAGAAAGGAAGTTTTAGAACACATTTTATTTGGGTGAGAAAGAAGTGTTAGTTTGTTTCAAAATAAGCAAAATCCGTCCTCACTTATGTTCAATTTCAGAAATAAACATAAGTGAGAACAAATAACCAACAGGACGCAATAACCAATGGATATTAGTGCTTGTTTCCAAGTGGGACGATTGACTTTGTGTATTTTTAAGAAAACTTTTTGATCTATTAGAACGAGAATTTGATAATGTACATGAAAAGTTCAACTTGTTCGTGATCTGACTGCTAATTAAGGCTCTAATTTAATTATTCTACTAATCTTAATGAACAGAAATGCATTTATAATCAATGATGTTCATTCTATGCACAAAACTCGCTAAAAACATGCGTTTTGCTTCCGCCTTTTACATATGTAATTAATTATAATATTCTGAAAACATTTTTCACTTGAACTAGATTAAAAGCCGGCTTCTGGAGGCTGGCGCATGTCAAATTCTGTTTATTCCGTGTAATTTTCACGGATTAATCATAGTTACTCCAGAGTATCTATATAGAAAAAATGTCTATCTCTTTTTATTTACGTAATTTCTCATTAAGTAATTCAGGTCAAGTCAGTGATGTGCAATTTACATGAGAAATCAAGCAAAGAATTCTCTTCAAAATGAACTCGTTTTTACTTTGTTTACTTAAAATTCTCCGTTGAAACGAAGTTGTTTAAGTTCATTCCAGCCATTTTGGCTGTGCTGATCATAATTATCCCAACGGTATACGTTGACTGATCATAATTATCCCATTTGGGGTAATTATGATCAGTTGATACCTGCTCGCCGGAAGTTGATTAGTACTACTTAATAGGTAAGACTTAGTTCAAACCACCTGTGAAAAATAGCTGCAAAACTTCAAGGATCCTGAGAAAAGTTTTTATCCTGACTATAATTATCCCAGATTACTCTAAGTGGAGATAGAGAGGATGAGTAGAAGAGGTGATAACTGATATAGCAGTCCGACATCGAAATAAACAAAGCTGTTCCGAACCGGGGGAGAGAACGATGAAATTATCACGATGAAAATTCCCTTTGCTTATTCCTAACAAGATGCAATAGTCAGTATCTTTATGTCTTAACGAATTGCTGAAATCAAGCCGAGAGGTTTGTAGTCTTTCATCAGTTGTTCTTAGAATTTGTTCTTTATCAGCTCCGACATGTTCATGGTTCTTCAGCTGTAGCAGAACTGTTATCCATCTCTTCGGCTACAATTCCATAAAAACAAAATACTATAGTTCTCACATCGTCTGTAATGGTGGCACAACGCTTTTCAGAGAATTCAGAATGACAAATTGAGCAATATTTCTTCGAAAATAAAGAATTGATAACAGGAACACTTGTGCAATTTGATTCATTTGGTTCAGGAAGCGAGCACCTTCCAACATCCCGTATTTCGATTTAGTTCGTGAGTAAAACTTAATCTTTAGACAACCTTAATTTTTTTCGAATTTTTCAACTGAGATTTTTGCTAAAAAATCAAAGTTGTCTAAAAATTTCAAAAATTCGACCACTTTACAACGACGGAGAACGTAACAAGTGTGCGACTATAAATATTCGAGCATGCTCTATCCGAATATGATATCAGTTTTTGTCGAAGTGAGTTTGAGAAAAAAGTGTTTACTGAAAACAGTCGATGTTTGTCTAACTAAAATTATAGCGACGATATTGAATTTTGATTGTACTCTATCAGAGTAGCCAATCTTTACATAGACTTGTAAAAACATTTTTTATCCTCTAATATCTTTAAAGTGCAAGGACTAAATGCAGTTTTTTTATACTGACTCTGAATATCGTCATTAAAGTTACCATTTTTGTTCTACTATTACGCCATGAAATGATTAAAAATGTTTAAGTTAATGGAGAATGTGCAGAAAAATTTGTTCTTCCCGAATTTTAGTTTTTTTTCAGTTTATTTTCGCAAGGATATTCAGTACCAATAAAGTTTTTTTACTATGTGTACAGGTTTTAATGACAGATCGACTGAACATGTTTCTGAATTCACTTGACGATGCTTTTGATTATGGCGTTAACTATGGATGATATTGTGCTCCAAATTTTGTTTCTAATCGACTATATCAGTTGGTAAAAACGATAAAATGAACGATGTTGTTGTTTAATTGTCATATTCAATTCTGCGACTTATTTTGATGACAGACGTATTTCAGAAACGTTTCACCTGATGAAAGTTCTACTCTGTTTCTTCAGGAAAATGAAAGCTATTTATCGTTCAATGTCTCATGATAGAGATAAAAGAATGAAACAATTAACATCAAAAGTCTATAATTTGGTACGACCAAAAACTACGTGCTCTTATTTTAGTCAATGTGGGTTAACACAAAACAAAAGCATAGACGAGAGTTGTAAAATAGGAGCATAAAAAGAGTATGAGATGCTGATGTCAAATGTTGTAAAAACATATTGTAAACTTTCTCTAATTTAAATAAAAAGTGTTTTGAAAAGTGATGAATTATTTTTGCAAAGTATTGTAATCATGAATAAATACATCACTTAACAGCCTCTCATGACAATAAAAGGTGAAAGACCATTTTCCGACATGTACTGCTAAAGTACAAGTTCCACGATGTATTCTAAATACAAATAAAAAGAGGTACGAAAAATCCTCCAAGTTTTGAGTTGCAACTTCATTAATTGTATTATTAGACTATGTTCTATACAAAAAAATAGATAAAATTTTCTTCAATCAAACAAGAAGTTTCACATTTTTTGATCGGTTTTTAGTTTGACAATAATAGGCTAAGTAAACTGCATTTTCCTAGACGATAAAAGATGAAATTTAGGTCTCCAAGACCTAACAACTAGTTCGATTAATTTTGGCTTTCAAAACAAGTAAATATCTCTCAGGAATTGTGTATTTATTTTTTATTAAGGTTTAACAATATCGGAATAGTTGGGAAGTAGAAAAGTTTTCAATCTTACTTAGAATATTTTGTGCTACCGAACATGATATCAACAATATGGAATATCAGTTGTGAGAAGATGTTGTGTACTCTGAAAATAGAATTATCAGACTTTATGAACTTTTCTCATTAACGGATACGGCTATTCTTAATATATAATCATCTAATGTTGTGAGAAGTTTAAAACGTGTATGAATTGAAAGTTTCAAAACAAAACAGCTTTTCTGAGTAATATGTATAGGCCCAAAGAAAAAAAAATTTAATATTGAAAGAAACGATATGAGACTTGTTTTTAAAGATGAATAGTACACAATTTTTTTTTATTGATATGATGGAATCACTAATTTTTAAATAATACGAAATAGTTCACCCGGCTTGACTTCTCCAAGTTCTGAATAAATATAATAATTGTGTTATTAAACTGAAACTTGTCATTATTAATGAGGCAATTTCTAAACCGGCTGACCAATCTAATCGTACATTATAATTACGCGTCGCCATATCACGAATCGCTTGTTCACGATCAGCTAGTTGTGTTGCATTCAAATTATCTTAAAAATTCAAAGAAACAAAACAGATCTAATTGTTCGGAATAAATTTTAATTTCTTTATTCAATAATAATTTATTATTATTTTGCGTCGTTTCGGAGTACCATAGTACTCCTTCAGACGAGATGATGATATGACAGGAGAGAAAAGATATACTTTCTTAAAGAATACAAACAACGCGAACAAGAAAAGTTCCATACCCCGTTTCAGTTGGTTACTTAAACTATATCTGTATTCGAATAAATCTCGCTGCATAAAAGAGCCAACTAATATTAATGCTGTTAAAATTGCCGCAAAAGCAAACAATAATAATAGAAAAGCGATAAATGATAAAAATAGATGAGTTTTGTATTTAAATGCATTTATTAATAGATTTGAATATGTCGTGATCAATGCTAAACCTAAAACAAAATATGGGTTTCAGACTGGATTGAAATGACCATATTACACTGACTCCTTATGATAATCATAGAAGAATTTACTTTTTTACCATTTGTCACAATTACATTTTAACAGTGATGTTAATTTAATCTACTCTAGATATGCACCGATGCCGAAATATCGGTCAATAAATGGTAGTTTGTTTTCAAATTATTCAGATATGTTCTAAATTGCAGTGTATTGTACAAAATTGATTTTCTATGAAGCTCGCTGAGAATGAACGAAATGCAAGACTATCTTATCATTCATTCCACACCCTGTTTGAAGGGGTAGAAATCTGCACTTTTAAACACTGTCAAATAAGATGCCTAATGAAAAAGAAATTTTTGAACTCGGCGAAATCTCGCGAATGTTTACTCTTTATAATGTGCGTGATTTCACACTGAAAAAATCGGCGCGAGTTTAGCGAATTTCTGGTAGGATTTTTCTTTCGAGATCAGTTCTTTTCGCACGAGATTTCTTCAAATTTCGACTATAAAATAAAAAGTAATTTCTCGCCCTTTTCTAATCTTGTTGTAATGTGAGAGTGTATCAGATTGCCAAGCTTTGGTCTTTTTTTTCATGTTACATTCAGATTTCAAGACGAAGACTTACCTAACTGAACTATTACGCTTGTGTTAAACTAGTGCAATATAGCTACATATATATATTGAAATGAAGTTTTATGATGAAATTACTATCACTCTGATTTATTTTTTGTTACTCTACATCTACTATACGTTGACCACAATCAATATTAAAATATGATCCAGTATTAAAAAAGTTTCTTTCATCAGGTTATTATGAACATGCACAGTTACTAACAATGTCAATTATAATTGCTAAAAATTGTAAAATTAGTGTAAAAATAATTATTATTTAGTTTAGTTTTTTATTTTAGTTCAATTAATTATTATTGATAAAAACAATTATACATCAATTTGAAGACATATATGCAGAAAGACACATTTCTCAAAATGTTCATTCGATGTTACATTTAACCGGTTCTATTCGCCATTTCTGTTCAACATTTAATTATGGTGCTTTTATTTTGAAAGTATTTTTGGTATGTATCAGAGACCGAAACGGATCAATCAAACGTGATCCGAACCCGACTCGACCCGAACGTGAGTTGACCCGAACCCGAAACGACCCGAACGGATCCGAAAATTTTACAACTGTGATCCGAACTAGACTCGAAACATGAAAATGTTTTCGTACACATTCGCAAAGAAACACTTCTTTCCTATAGAAAAGTTATGTTAGTCAGATTGTTTTGCCTATTCTACATGTTTTAGAAAAAATATCTACGATAAAATACATCGTTGTTGTTTACATTTACAACAAGTCGAGTTGCTTGACAACTTCGATGTGATTAAGCAGTCATCAATCCTTTGCCAATGATTATTGTCAACAATCAAAACTATTTGGCTTGATTAATTATTTGTAATGATGTCAAACGGTACTAAAATCATAAATTTCAAAAAAAATAGTTAAAATAAATTATGATGATAAAAAATTATTTGATTTATTATATCCAAATAATTATATGTTATTGAAAAAATAGGATTAATATGGAACAACATTTGCAACAGTATCATCATCAACAGATTCAGCGATTGTTTTCGTCCACAGCAAGAAATTAACTTATGGAATAATTCGAAATATTTAAAGTCACAACAGCAATATTGTTTTACAAGGGAATCAACTACAAAATATTTATACTGATGCTGACCAGCTTGATTCAAACAATTATTACAATTCAAACAGCATTTATGGAAATCTCAGTCATAGTTACGTTTATATAAAAACCGAGTAATTAATTGAAAAGATTTGGTTTTATCAATCAGATGATGTACGTTAACTGTTCGTCTATTGAATTTAGTTGAATTGAACTGGACGCTGTACACATAATCGCATAAAGGAGACGAAGAGAAACTCTAAAAGCAACTCACGAGAAAACATCTGGTGTGAAAAAAAATAGGAAGGATCCTGTGGGAAAGGTACTCGATGACATCACTCAAACACAAATTGCGCGAGATCATACAAGATTTTTCACCACAACGAAAAAAAACTAGCGATCACACAGAGTTTTTCACTGCAAGGAAAAATTAAGAGAGATCATGCCGAATTTTTCCTCTTAATGAAGAAATTCAGCATGATCTCGCTGAATTTTAAAAAGAATTTTCAATGGGTAGTGCACCACCTTTCATGATGGATGCAAATAGGAAAATGAAAATTCTATAACTTTCATCAAAATATCCATCATGATAGGATTGTTCTTAACGAGTCTGTAGCGAATCAACATCGGCAGTGTTTGATAGTTTTTCTCAGCGAGCTACATAGAAAATCAGTTTTGCACAATAAATTGTGATTTAGAACATATCTGAATAATTTAAAAACAAAATATCGTTTATTGATCGAATCCGGTATTGATGCATGTCTATTCTACTTACCAATCATACACGCAGCTACGATTGTGCATGCGATTAGACCTTTTGTAAATCGTAAATAATCACATGAATAATTATTATTTGGTTTATTACATAATTTTTGACAATTTTCATCTGACACGTTTCGACACAATGCTGTCGTATAATTACTGTTTGATGGCAGATATTTATTTGAATCACATTGAGAATAAGTTTTTTTATATAAATTATTATTATTGAAGGATAAATCTTCACATCGATCGAATAAGCCAATATGAACGGTTAAATTATCACTTCTACGATTTTCAATTAATCTGAATAAAATTTAATCTATAGAATTAATGATACAAATAGAAAATGAAGTCTATATTTACTTCCATCTCGGGTAACCCATTGCAACAAGATGAAATATCAAGGCAATTGTTATCAAGATTAAACTTATTGTTACATAAACACGTGCGGTTTCCATTTTGATTGGATACGATTATCTGCTTATAAATAATCTGTTTGTTGATACATCATCAATACCTAAAATATAGAAGAAGAATGGAACGACTACAAGGTTAATCCGTGACTGATCATTTTGTCACACGCTTATCACCGATAATGGGTGTACCATAATTGTACTTAAGTCTATAAACAGACAAACGAGAAACCAAATGGATAATTTCGTGTGAATATGTATCTGATTTCTCTTTCAGTCAATTATTTGTTTTATGGAATAGAAGAAGAATTCTATCATATCACATACAATGAATGTACTTCATTTTACGTATCTGAACATTTTTGAAACACATACGACATGAAAGTGTGCTGAAGAATTTTTATCTACTAGTAGGACCTTGTCAATGTCTTAATACGCTTGTCTGTTAGCGACTTATCCGGACTTTCAGTATGTGCGCATGTTAATTCGGGACTTTTTAGGGTTTACATGTGATAACGGATTATCCTTCTTCGGGAAAACATGATTCTATTTATAGATGAAAACAGTAACCATGAACTTCCGGTCAAATTTTGCAAAAAACAGAAAAATACACTTTCAAAGAAATCTTTTATCGTTTTGATAATAAGTCTGTCACAGCTGAGAGATATGTCATAATATCATAATTCATTCTTTAGTTTTGCATAGTGAACGACTTTTTGTTACCGAGCCAGGTAACATGTATCATTTCCATTATCAGAATTGTCTACGTATTTCCTATAAGATTTTACAGGATCATATCCCGTTCTATCGATTTGCAAAAGTAGCATCTTATAGGCTCCAATTGATGGATTCACTGATCTGAATTGGTATTCTTCATGTTTGCAATAAAATCGCGGAAACTTAGTCTTTACAAATTCAGCAATAAAGTAATAAAAAGCGTCAATATAAATGCCACTTCATGCCACGTTATCTTCTTACCTTAAGCTTTATTTGACAATAAGTATTTTTTTATCTGATAACTCTGGATGTGTTTGCTTTAAAACTAAATTTAATTCTTTTTTTCACTAATATGAGAAACAATAACATATAACTTGCTGTTCTATTGTTATTCTTCTCATAAAACTTATCTTCGACATATGCTAGAAATTTTTTTTTCTCTATTATTCGGTTCAAAAATTTATCTGAATGTCTTTCTGAAGAAACGAAAATTAATTCTGATTATAAAAATTCTACACAAACATATATCAAATAACTCATACGTAAGCAATGAGGACTAATACTCTCTTTTTGCAGAGCGCAGGAAAAGAGCTTCATTGAACAAGAAAAAAAGTTGTAAATTTTATTAATCATATCCATCGTAATTGTTAAACAAACAAAACAATTGGTTGTGATCTAACGTGCGGTTAATGTACAAACATCTTTTCTTTTATCAACTGTCTCATTTTTTGAAGGAGAGCAGCAAAAAAATCGAGTATATAAAGTTTATATCCATCACACGCACACGCACATATAAAACTGTTAACTGTTTTATTACAGTAAATTTTCTTTTACAAAAGATTTGTCTTTCAGTTTTAAATAAAAAGAATAGTTCCTTTTCTCTTTGAAAATTTATTCCTTCTTCATTTTCTAAGGGTTGTATATCATTTTTTCTTCTATATATATATCAATCTCAACAAGTCTAAAAGTACCCAGATCATGTTGTGTGCATCTATTACTAAACGAATAACCTTATGTATGTGAAATACAATATTCCAAAATCAGAAATAAATTGAACGTTATAAACGAAAGAAAAAAGAATAATCTTGTTTGCACTTGAAATGATTAAAAGAGTAAATGTAGAATAATCATATCAAAAACGTTTACGATGACATTCATTTCAAATCAAATGCAATTTTGAATGACCAGTCAAAGAAAGAAAGACCGCATCCGATTTCTAAGTAAAGAATTAATTTGAAAGCGTTTAGAAATGATGTTCTAAACTGAGCTAAAACTACATGCATAAAATCCAAACATTTCAGTAGCTTTGTGCAATAGTCTTGTCAGTTTCTTCGAACTGGTATTAACTCTAGAATTTAAAGCTTAATCCATTTTTCTTCTAATAATTTTATATACGTTTTTTTTGTTTTTAAATGCAATCAACTCACTGTTCTTTACAAAATGCTTAATAACTAAAATTTAACAAGGCAACAACTGCTTAGATATGTACAAAAAATATTTACAAAACTTTTGCTAATTGTTTCACTTTTTCTTCATGTTGTTCATCCAAATGAATTAATTCATCAATAACTTGAATTCGTTTATGATTAATTACTTTTAAATCTTCATACAATTGTAAACGTTGTGTACTTCGTTGTTTCTGTACCATAATTTTCTTTTTAAGTAACGATTTTGCATCATCGTTTAGAGAAAGTTTAGATTGAGATGACGAAGAATATTGTTTAACGAGGGACGTAGATGACAAGCGAGAAAGTGGACGTCTAGAACAAACAAATATAATAAAAATATGATACTAATAAATAGTTTTAGACAAATGCTATTTAAACATGATGTCCTATGACAAATAAAACTGAAGAAAGAATTATTTGATACGTACTTTAGAGAATTTTCTGATTGATCAGCACCAATTGTTACTTGTTTTGGATGATTCAAAAATAAAGCAATATCTGACATATCACTATCATCACTCAGTTTCATTTGTGTAGGATAATCACTACTCAATAAATCACCTGTTTCACATTCATCACTTTCAGTACAACTACCATTTGATGTTTGAAATTTATTGGTAGATATCATTTTTGTTGTTGAAGATATTTTCATCATTGTACAATTTGTTGATATATCAGATAGTGGATAAGATGGACGTTGATGAAGAACATAGGATGTTGTCGCTGTTGAATGCCATTTGGTTTCAAATGTTAATGATTTGCGTGAGGACGAGGAAGACATCATTATTTAGTTTTGTAGAAACTGTGTAATACTATTGTATATGTTAATGTGATAAAACAATTCTTTTTATACCTTTTTAAAATTTAGGTTTTTAAATCAAATCAATTAAATAGCATCTTTTTTTCCTTCATTCATGTATTTGTTTTGTTTCTTTAGTCTGAAAAAATGCGTAGAGAACAACAAAAGCAATTAAGTATGAAACAGTTTCATAAACTGTGTACAAAGATAAATCAAAACAAATTAAATAAACGACTGTGTATTAACGCTTTTTACAGCACATCAGCATCGGGTAACGATGCTGGTTTCCTCTTCTTAATATTGTCATAAAATTCGAACCATAATGAGTTGAGAGACCTCTGACTTGAATCATCTTGTTGAAAGTCTATCATGGGTCTCACTAAAAACAACCAATTTTTTTTGTAAAAATCGGCTGCGATTGGTTGTCTTGCGTTGTGGTCAAAAAAATATTGGGTTACTTCAAGTTATTACCACAGCAGATGATGAAGAGAGGATTTTTAATTTATAACAATTTACAACTCTCGCTCAAATTTGAGTAATCAAATAGCAAAATCGTAACGCACTAAAATTTTGGAGTGATCTACATTGGGTTTTCTAGGAGCTTTTTCTTTGAGGCTGCGTCCCTTGAAATCTGAAAACCGAAATCTAGTTCTCCAAGTGATGTCCTCATAAAAACTCGACGGTACACCTTGAAGAAAAACAATCGGAAAACACCTGGACGTGTTAGAGCCCAGTTTCGATTATAAAGGTTTGGATTACAGTGCACAAAATTTCGATGGTGGCGATACATTATGAACCTGATTTTACCGAGATCTAACTAACCGAGGAAAAAACTAATTTAGGCCTTCTCTTGTATATTCTATAACTTTGCAAAGAAAGATCGTGTAGAGCTGGGAGATGTCTCATTTTAATCAGAAATTTGCGAGCTAGTTAGAGTTAGAGTTTTCGAAAAACTGATTTTCCGAAAATCGCTCTAAACCTAAGGACAGCTGGCATGATGATATTCGAAATCAGGGTAGTCAATAATCTATGGCCCACTTGAAAAAAAAATTTTTGTCGACTAATTTTGAGGCACTTCGGATTTTACCGGACGACGTCTACCGGGAAAACCTAACAATACCATTCGCTGTATTGTTATAAAATCGTAACGACTGACCAGACACAGTTAAAATTTTTAGTCAATAATCTATGGCCCACTGGAAAAAAATATTTTTTTGTCGACTAATTTTGAGGCACTTTGGGTTTTACCGGAGGTCTACCGGAAAAAGCTCTTCGAAAAAATTTACTTTCTACATGGATAAACGTCCCACGAGCTGCTTTTCCCAATGGTGAAAACCGCAGGTCTCTGGATCTTTTCGTTTCGGAGTTATAAGCGTTTTGTTCACTCATCTGATTTTCAGAAATATATAATAGTTCTTAAAACTCGCAAAAAGTTTATAGTAAAGATCTCGTTACATCATCTTTACATTTTACTGATCTCTCATTACTTAGATGTATACTTTTCAAGATTTTCGTTTATTAAACATAACTAAATCTTGTTTTATTGTTAGAAAACATTAACTTACTACATTGAGGATCAACAGTAACAATCGTCTGATACACAGCCTTTTTTTGCTGCCAGTATCATGAAATACTTACTTTAACATACAAGCTGAAGGACGAATGTATCATATACCTGTATATACAACAACACTAAATTTCAAAAATCGATTGAAGTTTCTTCTTTTAAAGAAATAAACCGAGTTTTGTTCCGAGAACAGAACTGGTTTGTTGTATGTTTGATGTAACAAATCTTTTAACTTATTAATTAAAAATATTCATATAAATAATAATGAATTGTTGATATTTCATATATTTTCATTGATATACTGACTTATATAATTTATTTGTATTTCTCTCTTCTCTCCCATTTTTTCCTTCTACAGCAAAATTTTGTTGACAAACAAATAAAAACAAAAAAAGTCTAAGAAAAAGAAAAAACATCATCATCGCTTGCATTTTTACTTTGTTTTAATAAAAACAAAATTCTGAAATAAACAAATGAACATAGAGACGACATAATAATTATAATGATAACCCCATGATGATGATATTGTTAATGTTAAATTCTCTACTAAATGAACAAAGAAAAAAAACAACAACAACGAGAACAAACGACATGTGATACAATTTAAAAAAGATAAAACAAGAAGAATCGTTTACTTATAAAACGAAAAGAGACCCCTAATATACACACTCTCTATTGAATAAAGAGTATAACAGACAAATGAGAGAGTCAGCAGAAGTTCAAATTTCTACCTGAAAATGTTTATGAGAGTGGGAGAGAAGAGAAAAGAGAGCGGAAGTTTTTTTGTGCTCATATAGTGCAGAAAAGTGAGTTAGAAAAAAGAAAAAACCGAATGCTGGCGGTTTATTATTCTAAACAAAATAAGATGATGAAATGATAATGAAAAGTGAAACAATAACAAAAAAAAGAACACAGATATTTGTATTCTTGTTGTCTTTGCTGTTCCAGTTGAAAAAGAAGTTTTTTCCTTCTCTACGATGCAGCTGGACGACATTGTTGTTGTGCATAGGCGACATTGATGCTATAAGAAATAACAAATAGAAACTAATACACTAACCTCTTTTCCTCTTTACCTAGTGTTATACACTGCTTGCTGTTGTGTAAGAGTTGGTTGCTGTTGAGATTGCTGTTGTTGATATTGTTGTTGTTGCTAAAAGTTGAATTCACTTAGCTTTCTTCGAAATAGTTTCGCCGAGAAACTTTATTCTTAATTTCAAATTAGTATACTTGTCTGGTTTCCCTTGGTAAACACTATAGGTGCACTCTAACAGTACTACTGCCTTTCTGCTTTCAATCTTATATTTTATAACTAAACTGTATTAATAAAATTTCTAAACGACTTTCAAGAAAGTTTGAAGTACCTGAAATGGTGAATAATATTGTTGATATGCTGCCAGATCGTAAGCACCACCTGTTATTTGTCCCCATTGTTGTGGTGCAATTTGAGAGGGATGTTGTATTTGTTGCTGCTGCTGTTGTTGTTGTTGTTGCTGTTGTTGGGGTATATAGTGTTGATAGCTTAGAGCAGACTGTGCTGGATAGGCAAGCGGCGCAGTTGATGCTTGAATTTGTTGATTTGTATTTGCTGATTGTATTTGAAGTTGTTGAGGATTTTTATAGAATACATACTGCTGTGTTTGCTGCTGTGGCTGTGATGATAAGTTATTGGGAATCTGAGGTGCGAAAATGTACGGAAAAAAATAAGGGGCCGTTCCATTTCCGTAATTGGCCGATGGAGCAGGTGTGACTGTGCCCGATGATGTATTTGAATGTTGAGGTGGCTGCATTTGAACAGCCTGAGGAATTTGGGGCGCTGGAACAACAGCTGACACCAAATTTCCTTGACTTGTTAGCGGTTGACAATAAATTGGTTGGGATATCATTTGTTGAGGTTGTTGTTGACCTACAGAAATAAATGATCGATGAGGCATGGTCAAGCAGGACAGAAGCAGGTTTTACTATTCTGAAAATTCTGACAGATACAGACTGTGGAATCTGAATAATCAAATATACTAATACATACCTGGTAAAATATCCGGTTTCCAGTAACCGATATGTGGAATCATCATTGTTTGACCTGTTGCTGTTCCAACATTATTCGTTGTATTTTGTTCTGGACCATTTTGGACAGAAACAATAGCTAGAAAAAGAATATAAACTACTTATGTGTGGAAAAACCGGCTTAATTTATCTTCAACATACCTTTCTTTGGTGGAACCGAATTTGTACCAGAATGATGATTTGTTTTATATCCTACACCATTTGGTGCTGTCATGCCATTACCACCATTAACTCCTGCGTTGACCATTTGTACTGTTTGTGGACTTTGTTGCTGTTGAGGAGCAGGAAGTTGATATTGTGGAGAAATATAGTACTGTGGAGAAAAAATTTGTTGATTTGGTGGTAACATATGTTGTGGAAGAAGTTGAATATTTTGTGAAACGACCGGCGGAGGCACAGACGAACCACGGGACTCTGGACGAGAATTGTCATTCATAGAACGCTAGGCAACCAAAAAAGATGAAATTGATACAACAGGAAAGATTTTATACACTTACATTTACCGCAAATGGAACAAATTCATTCGCCAGCGGATTTAGTGCTGAATTCGGCTGCGACAATTTGTTACCAGGTGTCCTAGAAAATGAACTCAATATAAAGAATTGCCAGAACTCATACCAACTAATATTGAAGTCAAAAGGTTATAGGCTCTAAGAAAGCTGGAGTATCAACACTTACGGAATGTTATCATGTTAAAAGCTCTTATATAAGAAATTTTCTCTACTATAAATGCATTTTTCTATGATTCCTTAAACTTACGTTTGCCCACTATTCTGTTGTATGTTTGATAATTGTTGAGCACTGGATACTGTTGCTGGTGGCATTTGTAAAATACTCCCACTTGAATCGGATAAACTTCGAACGATTGAAGACGATTCATTATGATGAATATTTTCCATCATTTCTTGTTGTTCACGTGAAGGCAATGACAACGGAGGCGGAATCGGTGGTGAATGAGAAGAACGAATAGAATTCGTTGGGATATAATCAGATGGTGGTGCGTGATGTTGTTGTACGACTGATGAATGTAATGTAGATGGTGATCCTATGTTTACAGAAGATTGTGATAATGGAATTTGCTGATGTTGTTGACGATTTGTGGATGGCGTGGTGTGTGTCATAGTAGTTGTGAGAATTATGGGTTCGGTTTCTTCACTACCTGAATGATGGTCGGATGTGGTTTGTTGTTGAATTTGATCGCCTTAAAATGTAGAAAAAAAAATAAGATCATTTCAAAGGTTACTACAGATTCGGTGAAGAGCCGAAAACGAACATAACCACGTTTATTTCTACTGACTCATGTCTTTTGCGTTGCACTAGCAACAGATTTGAATGTCCCACTAAACCTTTGCTTTTGGACAAAAGTAAAAAGAAACTCTGAACACTTGCGCCATGTGAAATGCGTGACAGTGTAATTTAAATAACATACGTTGAAGACTTTTTTGCGTTTTCGTAAATGGTGGCTGCTGTTGCTGAGAATAGTTCGTTGACGATGATCCAGCAACATGCGTGAATGCAGATGATCCGGTACTTGATGACTGTTTCTGTTGTGGCCCGTAATGTTGTGATGTGACGTTAGAGGATGATGAAAGAGTATGAGACTGATTCTGTGACGGTGGAGGACTACTGACTGAATTTGGATTTGGATGTTGTGTGACCAAAGCTATGGGCGCTGGAGAGTTTCGTCCCTGTGCTCCACCTATTGAACGAGAGGTTGATGTTGAGGGACTTGGAGGACCGGACGGTTGTCGTTGTTGATTAAAACTACCAGTCCGTTGTGTACGAGGATGATCTCCTTCATAAGAATGAGAGGGTGACATACGTCCCATTGGAGATGAAGAATCTGATGGGTTATTAAATGAACGTGGCTGATTGTGTCGACGAGCTCCAAATTTGCCGCGCCCATCTTGACTTCCTTGATGTTGTAGACTTTTACTCATAAAAACTTGACTAGGTACATTACCACCACTTCCACGTTGATTTGGTCGGTTATTTCGAGATGGATTTGACTGATCTTTTGGAAAATAATTACTATTACCACCTCTTGGATTTCGACCAAATCCTCTGTAAAAATAAAAAAGATATGTATATTAAATATGCTTTTCTACCGAAACTACCAAAGACATTAAATCGAGAGCGACGTCGGAGTTCACTGCATTGAGATTTATGCGTCCCTATTTGTCCATAGCAGTTGGGCTTCGATTAAAGCATTAGAAAGATTCAAGAAATGAGTGATTTACAATTTACGACAAATTCAGTCGCAATTTTAATTTAATGGCTCAGTTAAAGAGTTTAAAAGGCGTTCTTACTATTGATAAATCGCATAAAAATTTTTTAAAGCTATTATATATTGAACTATTTTTGTTAAATAATGCATAAGAGGAACCTTACTACTATTATTTTTTTTATTTGATGCTTATCCTCACCTTTGCTCGCCAGGAGCTACTCGTGCGTCTTGTCTTGATTGATTATTTAGTGTATCACGGCCACCACGATTACTTCCACCGCCAATACGTGAGGTCATTGACCCATCACTTTGATCTTGTCTTGGATTATTGTACGCATTTCTGTTGGTATTTGTGCCTGTTATACCAGAACCATATTTTGAAGTTCCTGATCGTTGTTTATTTCGTTCATCATCGGTGGCAGATTTGTCTTCTTGTCTTTTAACACCTATATAATCGAAACGAAGAATAATTATTAAATAAGTCAGTCATACAGCAATGTATTTTAATATAGAAAGTGTAATACAAAGTTGTTAAAAGAAGATTTTTTTATTTAGTTAATTTTTCATTTTATTTTATGAAAACTCGATAATATGATACACCATACCTGCAAAATCTTCATTTTCTAACTCGCGATTTTTAATATGATTCGCGTCATTTTCAATTTCTTGAGCCTTTCTTTCAACTTCGTCTGATATGACGGTCGGCACAGGTACATTACTGGAAATATACACAGAAAATAAAACTTATTATTGTACACTTCAACTGACAGTTTCACTTACTCGTATAATGTGTTCAGTAGACTAGGATTATAATCGGAATTTATATAAAATGCATCCTTATTTTTTGTAAACATATCCATAGCTGTCCATCCTCCCTTATAAAGAAACAACAAAAAGTATTTAATATGTGATTTAATAATAAGAAAATTGCTGATTCAAAATCTTACAGTTTCTTCAAGTTCCATATCAATATCTTCAGATTGGTCACCACCGTCCCATTTTTCTAATTCACGCATATTTTCAATATTATTACTTCGTTGTTCTGACTGTACTTGTTTTAAATTTTCATCAGCAATCCCGGCTAAAATAACAATAATTGATACTGTTTAATGTTCAATGTTTAAAAATGAAACTTACATTTTGTAACAGAACTCATATCAACATCGACAGCAATCATTTCAACAATTTTTGAACATTCAATAATTGATTTTTCTTTAATATAAACTTTTGTTGTATCAGACAAAATATCAACAGGCATCAATATTGTTAGATCATTATTATTATCATCAAAACTATGACTAACACATATAACCAAATCTAAATTAGGTGAAATTGTTTCTAATACACCATGTATACGAGAATCTGTTGTTTGAACTATAACCGCTTGACCCTAAGAATATAAATGTATCTAACCAACTGTCATTATCTAATGTTATACATACCACAAAAGCTGAGCAAAGTGCATGAATTAAACGAGCATTCCGATAAACACCGTCGTTCTAGAAGAAAGAACAGAATAGAACATTGAATTTGAAAAGATGAAATTTAAATGCAACCAACCTGTGAAATATTTTTTCCTAATGAAGTCTTTGTTGATAAACGATGATTATCAGAATCAAATCTAAACAAAAAACAATCAACTAATTTAATATTCTTCAAATTCTATGTAAATAAAGCAATGATACAGCAATGAGCATAACATAAGTGTGATGGTACACCAAACAAATCAAAAGAAAAAAGTCATTAGCAGGAAAAAAAAGTAAAAATCAAGACAAACGAGAAAAAATGATTATTTAAACCAACGAACAGTTGGTCAAAAATAAAAAATGAGCACTTCTTATGTATTTCACTTATTTTTAAAATGAAAACTTTGATACTGACAATTTGCCGTAGAATGATTTGTAAACTATACATTTAAAGTAGTTGACAGTTCTGATATAAGTTGTTGCAAATTTGAAAATAAGCGTTGAATCATGAAAGCACGAAAAAAAGCAATCAGATTAGAATTAATAAATCATAATTCACAATGTTATTCATTCTTTAAAGTAATGTTCTGTTTACCGAATGATGACTTGCACAAACAACAACAACTGTACGGACAACAACTAATAATGAAGCGCACTCGATATTATTTTGTAATGATTCATTTATATGTGATCCATTTGTTTGATTTGTTTTACATGGAATAGTAGTTGTTATAGTAGATTTGATGATCGACATTTAATGGAAAACAATAGCGAGTAAGACAAAAGAGAAAGTAAAACTAATGTATAATCGTTGGTTTTTTCAAATAAATAGTATGCCTAGTAGTATAGAAAACAAAAATAGTCTGTATTTGTTTGTTGAATCTGTTTATGTAAGAAAAATAGTCGAATGACTTTATACCTATTACAATTATATAAATATTAATTGAGTTTAACACGTGAATAACGTAGATGATTTTTTGAACTTGTGCAGAGACGTCCAGCACATGGTTGTATTAAAAGAGAGAGAATGTAATTAATTTATTGGTACCATTATGAGAGACTATTGACCTTAAACAAAACTATAAATTAGGAAGGTATGTAAAAATTCTTTTAGTAGAATAGTTTGAAGAGAACGTTAGCGCCATTTGAAATGAAGTGAAATTTTAAGCAAATGGGTGAAATTATAAGAAACAAATAGAAAATAATATTAAAGTGAGAGTTCGTGTTCAAGTGAATTAAAAATCTATATATTTCTATTGGTTCTAGTGAGATAGTGAGTGGGTAAAACTTGGACAACAAATCATGCGGTGTAGTGTAGATGTTGTTACCAAAAATGTCACACATGCAGGGCAAAGTCACATTAAAACTGCTGTTGTTGTTTTTTTGAATTATGACGTCAGATCAGGAAAAATGTTTCACTGAAAATTTTCATCATCAACTTTCGCTTTCATGGTTTTTCTTTCAAATTATAATATTGCACTTTTCAGGTTCCTTTCATAAAAGATTTCACATGTCATCGTAATTTTTCATATTAATGCCAGGTTATTCTCATTGAGCAATATATTTGTGCGTTCAGTCAACTCTTGATGAAGACAAAAAAATCAATGTTCTTTTCTTATTTTTAACAGATATGCACATAAAATAGCGTTATTTTGTTAATAATTTATTTGTTAGTGTGTTATAAATGAATAGTTAGATTTGAGGCACCATCATCTTGTAAAAGATGAAAATTATTTCATAATTTACCTTAGTTACTTTTTATTTTCTACTACTGAATAATTAATTTATTATTTTCTCATTGTATCTCGTTGTTTCAATTAAAAATTTTTCCTTTTGATGCTCCCTCACAGGATTAAGTATTTTACTTATTTGTCCATTTTAATGATTTTATCATTCTTTTTTCAGTTTAATACCGCTCGTCTTCCAGAGATTATTCTTTTTCAGTAAAAAGAGAGTAATAGACAAGTAAATAAATCAAGATTATGAAATAAGCTGTTCTGTTTATCAATTTGTTGTGCAATACTTTTATTATGTTATTAATGTAAATGCAATTTCTATACGAGAAAACTTTGGTGTTTTCAAGGACGTTTCTTTTTATGTTGAATGATTTATACTACATAAACCAATGCTTACATTATATATTTTTTCTAGAGTGAAAAATGTCGTTGTCATCTACCTATTATTCTTCTTTTCCTTCATCTCGAAAAAGTCAGCATCAATTACCCTCATCTATACCATTTTCATCTCAACAACCAAAACGTACCATTCCCAAACATAATCGCTATTTATGGTTACGTTCACGTGAAGTCGGTTATCGAACACCACCAGTTGTTTCAAGATCGAATAATGCCCGATTTTTACTCCGACAAGGCGTCTATCGCTCAATCTACCCGTCTTACTCAATTCTAATGGCCACTGTTCCAACAGCAATTTATTTACGACGTTTTTCACCAAATGGAAAATATCTTCTCACATTTTCACAAGATGTACAGCAATTAATTGTCTATAACTATTTGGGTAAGTTGTTATTATGCCTGATAGAAACAACAAAACATTGACACACATCTTTTCATTCTTTCTAATTCATTTGTAGGTTTTGAACGTGTTTATGAATCATTAGAAAAATGTTCTTCATCGACCAATTATACTCGTTTAGATGATACTGATAGTGGTTTAAATTCAAAACGTGATTTTTTAGCATGCGAAAATTTACGTGAATCAACGTTTGATCAAATATTTTCTGTACATTGTAAAATTCCAATAAAACAGTCTTCATCACAATCTGGCTATACTCTAAATCGAAATCATATTTATTGTTTATTTTCTCGTGATCAATATGCCATTATATGTTCGTCAAAATTGGTTAACGAGCAACAACATCCACCTTATGCACAATTAGGTAAGTTTAGTGAAATATTTTTACACTTGGTCATTCAAAATACTGCCAAAAATGTACATATTTTCGAGAATTTTATTTTCACTTTGCCTGAATCGAGATCTGATGCGCGTGGGTACTGTTAGTATAGCCTATCAATCACATAGGTGTAGCATTAGCAAATCAAGAAAGTTTTTTTGTTGATTTTTTTTAGTTCAAACAAATGAAGATTTAAATCCACTATCTCGCTTCTATTTTGAACATTTTCTAATTTATTTAATTGATTATCATAACGGTTATATTTGTCAACAACTCGAATTTCAATATGATCGAATTGGTCTGACATTATATGATTCAACTCTCGCGATTCTATCGATTCAACATCAAAAAATTCATTTATATCATGTTGATGAGTTAAATGGAAAATTAATTGAAATTTTAACAATTGGAAAATTTACTCAACCTGATGAAGAATTTCTGTATAATTACAGTTTACCAAAACATTTACTTTTGTTAGCATCATCGAAAAATAAAAATAAATATAAGAAGGGAAAATTTTTTACATCATTTTATTCGAATACGTGGGGATCAAATGACAACGAACGAAAAATATTTAGAAGACGACCACAACAGTTGACAGATGAGATCGATGGAGGTGAGGGAGGATTACAAGCAGGTAAGAGAAAGATTTTCTATTTTGAGACGATAGATTACATCTAAAGTTGCCATTTCTTTTAATTTAGTTCATAATCATCAGGTTGACACTCATTCAAATGAGTCGACAGCTTCATCCTCTTCTTCCACCGACATAGTTCTCAATCCTGTAAACGATCAATTAAAGCCAGCATCGTTCGTCCGTGATGAATTGAATCGACTTTATCATTTTTCACCATCTACTGATGTTCCTTCCACTCTACCAACTGTTGTACAGCGTTCATCATCCTTTACGTCACATTCACTTCCTGGTCAATCTCCATACGGACTTGCTCGTTCAATTTTTCAACGTGATCGAAGAAATTTATTGTTATCAACAAATATTCATACATCACCTTTTTCACATACAAGAACTACAAATATTCAAAATTATCAACATCCATCAGGTACTCATCACAACTCTAGAAACTTATTGCAATATCACGATGTTTTTTCTCTTATTTTTTTATAGAATATTCTGATGATTTTTCCACAATGGTTCGACAAGAAGATTTTGAACAGGATACCACAGATGATAATGGTGATTATGACGAATCTGATCTGGAGACAACTGATCGTTTTGGCCTCTCATCATTGTACAATATCGAAAATGATTTTGATTATGACTCATCGCAGATAAAACCAATGTTACCAATGAACGATCGACAATTTTCTACTTTAAAACAACGCCTTCTAACATTTCTTTATAAACGAGCAAAATCGATGCATTGTAAATTAAAATTTGTTCAGACATTCAATGATTATCTATTATTAAAGTTTTACAAAATGCAATTTTTATCTAAAGATATTTTGCTTCTCAAATTTGCTCATGAAGAAATTGTTAATAAACGTCAACAAGAAAATGGTACATATTATTCATTATTTGTCGTCTATAATATTCGTCAATCGTCTATACTGAATGTTTATGATGATTCATCACAGGAATTAGCAAAAATATTTGAAATATATAATGATGAATTTCGTAGTTCAGCATCGTTAAGCACCCAAAAATTAGAATATTATCCATTATCAACATATAGTGGAAGACAACAATTTCAACAACAGTATAAGATAAATATGTCACCGACTAGTTCAGATGGGGGAGAAAATGTTAAAAAACTATTAGTACAACTACCATTACGAACACTCACGCATACAACATCACGTAAGAATAAATTTATTTTCCATTACTCTTGTTAACTTTATAGTAGAGAAAATTGAGTATATAACTACTACAATATAATATGAACATAGAAAAATGACGTAAATTAAAAAGTTAACAGTATATGTACATAGTGTAAATGTGACTAGAGAAAAAGTAAAAGAGAAAACAGAAAAAAAAGTAAGAAAGAACAAATTGAATATAAGAATAAAAAAATATTATCATATCTTGAATGTATGATCGATATGTTCTATATATTATCTGTTTGTTGGTACTTTTAGCTTATTTGGATTTATCATTGTATTCTTATGATGATAAAGTAATATCATTAGATGATATGATTAAAGCATGTCCAAATAATCCAATTCGATTTTTTTGTCGTGGTTGTCAACGAATGAAATTTCAATTAACATTGACTCATCGTTCAATACAAACTACCGCTCATGATAATATAACAACGACGATCATAACACCGGCAATTACTAATAATTCTCATACATCAGCAAATTCAAATACCAATGGTTCACAAAGACGATCAACATTAGCCACAATTTGGCATCCGATTGAACCTTTTGTTATTACAATTCAACGTTGGCCTAGAGAAGCGGACAATATACATAATATACATTTGTACAGACCACCAACATTACAAAATAACAAATAACCACTTTTGAAACTCTTTTAAATACAAGTAGTTTAACAGTTTATTGAAATAGAATAGTTGTCTTAAAAATACTGTTCTTTTCACTCTTAACCCTTTTAACCATGTGATCGTTAGTTATCTTAACCAAAAGATAAAATGTTTTAAATTCTCCTTACGTTCTATCTATCTTTTCTAATTTTAATATATAGCAGCTATAAATCCTATGAATTATCATCTTCTGAATGAGATCAACTACTTAGAAGTATGTTAATTTTGCCCGCCATTTTGTTGTTTTCAGTAGTGCGATCTCGAAACTTACCTGTTTTTTTGGTACAGTTGATCGAGCATCTGTAATATACATTATTTCTTTGTTGCTCTCTATGAGAACACTTACTACCTAAATTAATAATACACAAATTGCAAACATATTTTCTGTTCATTTGATTGTTTGTTGTTGTTTTTTCTAAAGAGAATATACATCATTTCTGACTTTTTTTCTTGTTCATTTTTGACACGTGTTCAGCGTGTTTTTTTTTCTTAAACGTTTTTTTCTTGGCCTGCATACATTGAAGATCTTGTTTGTTGTACAATAACAACTATGACTTTTGGTCGTAATTTCGATTTTGCTTTCTCATTAACAGTTTCATCATATAAATATTTTTTTTTACCGTAGTTGTTGTTTGTGCTTACATCTATTAATCCTTGTGTAATATTATTCTACATTTATTTCTCGGTTTTTTTGTCCTCATCTTTTACTTTTCCGAATTGAACCAACCGTGTTGTGTGGTCTTTTTTTCTTTCATGATCGTCTTTGTTTATGTAATTCATTTTCAAAGTAAAATAACAATAACAAAAGACAGACTTCTATATATATTTATTTTTTATGAGATTTTGCTATTTTAGTTAGTCGAGATTACAATTATTAGGATTTAAAGCAATTTACTTATATAGGATTTAAAGAAATGATACTACGTTTACCCTTCTACTCTTTTTTTTCTATCTCATCATCACAGTTATATAATTATTTTCAGTGATTTCGATGGTAATTGCGATTACTAGAAAAATTTCATTGTAAGAGGAAGATTAGACGTGAGCTATGCAGTTTATGATTGTCTACGTGTCCTCTACTACTGACGAGGAAACTGCCCCAAGTGTTCCCGAGCTTTTTCGTCAAAATACACCTAGGCATAGGTTATCGCTGATGCGGATTTCCAGTATCATAGTCGGAGCAGCATACGGGCCCCCGGAAACTCGTTTTTCAGAAACTCTAAAATATAACCAGAACCTTTCTTAATGAGGCATAATTGTAGCGCGCAAATTTCTGAAAAACGAGACATCTCCCAGCTCTACACGATCTTTCTTTGCAAAGTTATGGAATTTACAAGAAGAGCCCTAAATTAATTTCTTATTTCTGTAGCTTTGAGCTGACAATGAACATTTAGGCTTTTCTTCTAAATTCTATAACTTTGCAAAGAAAGATCGTGTAGAGCTGGCAGATGTCTCATTTTAATCAGAAATTTGCGAGCTACAATTATGCCTCATTAAGAAAAGTTTTGGTTATTTTTTAGAGTTTCCGAAAAACTGGTTTTCTAGAAAAACGGGTTTCCAAGACCCCGTACGCCGCTCCGACTATGATATTTGAAATCAGCATCAGCGATAACCTATGCCCGTGTGTATTTTGACGAAAAAGCTCGGAAACACTTGGAGCGGTTTCTTCGTCAGTTTAGCTTTTCTTTCGAGCATCTAGACTGGATTTCTGTATAAATGATCATTTAGCAAAGTTTAATAATTTTCTTTTATTTTCTGTAGATGTCAGTTGATCCTCCATCTGGTACTTCACTTGAACCGTCGACGTGTTTTTCGTGTCATGCTATAGGTATTACATCTGCTACAGCAATAGGTGTCTACATGTTTTATCGTGCAAAAAAAGCAGCAACACCGACACATCGTTTTGGTTGTGCAGCAATTGGATTCAGTAAGAAAAACTAAATTGTTCGATTATATTTGTCTAAAAACTTGTTATTTCTCCAAAAACAAGGGGAAAAGTTTTTTCCTTGCGAATTCAACATATTTAAGAAATATTCATTACTAGTGCATAGATAAGAGTTTAAACTCGATGTAGGTAGCAGTATTTGGTTGTTGATTTGATTTTTGGCCAATATTACATGGTTTGGGATAAAAAGAAAAGCCCAAAACTTATATACTTAAATACTTCAAACCAATTTTTCTCTTAGTCATACTGCGGTACTGTTGTCACAAATGTTTGCCTTATCTCAGCTGAGTGAGAATGCAAAGAAAAATACACATGTTTTGAAACAAAAAGATTATGATGTCATTTCTGAATGGTATTTTTTCATCTTATCACATTACAGATGAGTCATAGTAGTTGATATATATCTTTCTTCCCGATTCTTACTCGGTTGTTGTTGAAAATAATCGTATAAAAAGGTAGAAATAGCCAAATAAAATTATGTTCAAACTAAAAAGCGCTGCAAAAAAATCACTATATGGTTAATATTAGATCACCCTTGAAAATTAACAGTTTTACCCTTGGTAATAGAGAAAAGACTGGAGAGTTAGTATACATTTCCCATATCCGAGAGCAGTATACATATCGATGAAAGATCTAAGTTTCTTTAAAAATTTTGTCGAGAAATGTTATATAATAATCGATTGCTGCAGGTTAAATACGGTTTTCTCTTTCATTTATTAATAAATGGATTCATTTGATTTGTGGGTCTTATTTGAATCGAAATACTTCCAGTGAGACTGGTAAGAGTATTCGCTATTGTTATGGAACCAATATCAATTGTACCCTTATTGTTGTTGATTGTGGTTAGTTTTTCAACTATGTTGACGAATGTTATCCCTCTATCGATAAAAAATATACGGTCTACTGTATTGTATGCCATATTTGCCATCTTGATAATTAAAAATAAAACGTCTGGCGTTGTATAAAGAATTTATACTCTCAATTGTGATCAAAACGTTTGAAGCACGTATTAAGATTTTTTGACACATGATAACACGAATGATTGTAGGACAGTGTCTTTCTCATATGGATCATTACATTTTGTTGCTGTATTCTATCTATGGCTGAGATGTTAGAAACTATTAGTAGAAAGATTGTTTGAATCCACATGACATATATTTTTTGATTAAAATCGTATAAGAACAAAGCATAAGATCATTTTTGAGTCAGATGATTAATACTTGAGACTCACAGAGAATTTGTTAGTAGTTAATTTTTTCTCAGAAACTGGTCTAATTAAATGTAAGATCTGATCTAAGTTGAAAGAAAATCAAATCAACAGCAAAAATGGCTGCATTCTTTTTGTTTCTTAGATAATATATTGTCATGGTGTTTAACAGTCTAAACGATATGTCAGCTACAGCGACAACAGCAGGCACTTCCGGTGGTTCATTTACTAATAACACAATCAAAGTTAAACTATCATTAAATCCACAAACTAGACCAGTTACTATTCCATCAACTTCGACAATAACTGTTATTCCCACATCCGGTGCACAGTCACCTCTTCCACATACCGTTCCTGTACCACTTCGTCGAACACAATTACCTCCATTAAATCCAGCGGATTTTAGTTCAGTACTAGGAAGGTTAATTCGTCATTGTATGCGTACATTTTATGAATTACCAAAATATCTTGTTGTTGAATATATCTATTATTACACTGAAATAAAAGAAGCGGATCTCGCTGCGAAACTTCATTACGATCTTAAATTGTTACGACCAATTATACAAGAATTAAAACGTGATAAATTTATTAAAGAACGTCATCGTTTGGAACAAAGTCAAAAAGATGGTAAAAATCAAGCACATAACTATTATTCACTAGATGAAATAATGTTTGTTAATGTTATTAAATATCGTCTGTTAAAAATAAGAAGTTTTATTGAAGATCAAGAACGGCAACAAACGTATCAACAACAATATTATAAATGTCAACAATGTGCACATACATACACTGAACTAGGTACATAAACAGAAATAAATGATGATTTCTGAGTATCAAAGTGTTGTAAGAGCGATAGATATTTAATGTTATATTATTCTAAACTTGCTCTTTCAAAGTTCAAACTTAGCTATGGTGAATTTTTTCTGATGGAAAACATACCGCTTGAGCTACTTTACACTTAAGATTTTCTATTATGAGCATACGTTAGATTTGTCTTTTTATACAGATATAATATTTGTACAAAGAACTAAATTCATTATTTTAGTTAATAATATAGAAGCTTTCAGCTCAGACTAGAGTCATCATCAGCCACATAACTTTAAGCATGTGATCAACTCCTGCAGATTTACTCTCTTCTTTCAGTCTAACCTGATGTTGTTCCATCTTTTACATCGCTCTCAACTTTATAAATTTTGTTTTACAACCGCTTTTTCGTTACAGGAAAGTTCAAGCCTTGGGCACTTAAACTAGTCCTTACTACGCGCGCAGTCCTCGACTGCTTTTCTGTAACTTTTCTTTCAACACAGTTGAGAATATATCAGGCGTTAACAAAATAATTTGATGGTTCGATCGTCAGTGGCGGTCACCCATTCAATTACTAATCGTCGTCCTGACGCTTAACCATAGAAAAGACAAATTCGATATCACAATTTCTCTATGAGTCACGCGAGTTTACTGCGGTTAAAGGAAGAAAATGATTTCGATATTTTAAACTCCATCAAATAAATTTTGTTTTAGTTCAGAAAAACAAAAATTTATTTAGTTCAAACTAGTCGAGCATTTGATACAATTAGTTCTGTAAATCGCACCAGTATTCATGTTATCAACATCTTTGTAATTTTTCGTAAATGATTTTAGTATTGTTAATCCTTTTTTCAACCCAAATGTAACTTCTGTTGTCAGATATAGCTTTTCTAAGATTTTTTTCAACTTTTCAGCTAATATCTTCGTTTTATACCATGATACGTAAGAGACAAGAAAAACTTTTTCTTTTTTCTTGAGTTGTTACCATGAGTGTTATATATTGTGTTCGCTGTTATTCGTATTGCTCGAGTGTGTTCTGAATATTTCTCACTAAAATTCATAGGATAACCGTTTCTTGTTAGACATTGTTCAATTAACAGTTGTTTAGTTGAACAAATTCGGATAGTTCAACGTTCAAATTAAGCCAATTTTATATTTCCTTGACTGACAACTGAACTAATGCATATATGATCCTGTATGGGTTAGTTTTTCATATACGATTGTTTCATATTTCATTTCAATTTCGTAAGTGAACTCCATTTTTTGTATGTTTTTTTTGTATGTAAATCCATTCATAAATTCTAATAATTCTTCAATATCACCTTGTTTTCCGTTTAAACACTGCAATAGATATCTATTGTAATTCTCTTCCAGTTCGTCCAGTGATGTGTTCATATGATCAGGCGATGATCATCTCATTTTCTGTGTAACATATATATACGTCGTTCCTCTTATCAAGTTATGTGGCTGATGATAACTCTAGTCTGAGTTGAAAGCTTCTATATTATTAACTAAAATAATAAATTTAATTTAATTGTTCGTACAAATATTATTCATGTTTATCAACGTTTTCTCAACAAACAATATTAGTATTGTTATTGTTATTTTTATCTCTCTCTTCAATTAGATATTATTAAATTATTTGATGCTTCTCATGAACAATTAATTTGTTATCATTGTTCTGGGACTGTTGTTGAAGATGGTCAGACAACAACGCCCACTGTACAAATAGCAAATATGATCTTATTTAATGAACAAATGAAACCTCTATTTGATTTGCTGAGGTTAATTGATAATATTATAGAACAACGAAAAGAAGAACAACAACAAAAACATCAAGAAGATGGAGGAGCGGGAAATGGCAACGTTGGATTAGGTCATCGATCATTAGCATCATCGGTATACGATAGTAAATCAGCTATGAATCATGATATTCAAATTATAATTGAAGATGAAAATGAGGACGATGATGAAAATACGAATGATATTGATGATACACAACAAAGAACAAATACAAAACAGAGAAAAAATACACTAGGCAAATCGTCGGCAACGGTAAGTAAAATTCAAAATAAGATTACCCTGTGAACGAAAGTTATATATTTGATAATAATGATATCTGTTAACATTTTGAAAATATGATAAAAAAATTTTTTCTTCGTTTTCTTAAGCTAGTGTGTATGCATTTCATCGAATCAATCGAAACATTTTTCTTTTAGGGCACATCTATTACTACCACTGAAACGACGAGGCGTACAAAATCAAAAAAAACTGCTTATGAACCAAAACCATTACCACATTGGTTTCTTCGATCGACTGTTTATAATGATCCAAACGAAATAACATCAGTCGTTTCAAGATCAACTGTGAAGAGTTCACAGCTTCAAAAACAACAGCAAAAATCATCAACTAGAGAAGAAATAAAACAAATGTTAATGATTTATGAAACAAAAACAAATACACGAAATAAATTACAAACACAATTATCACAACCACAAATATCTCAACAACAACAACAAATAACAACGTCAGCATCGTCTATTCTAGGAATGATGGGTAGAGATGATGAAGATATAGCTGCTGCAGGACTCTATCATCTTCTACATGATGAAGAACATAATCATATGGATATTGGACTAGGAGACGAATGATAAATTAATTAATCGAGAACTTCAGATATTATAACATTGTGATTATAAGAATAAAGTTGTTTGTAATTAAAAATTCTTAAGAATTCTATTTTTTCCATAAACTTGACTGAATAAAGTTATGTCTCTCGGAGACTAAAGGAAATTTGAATTTAAAAACAGTCCAAAATCCATTAAGATCCTTTTTTCTTGTCATGTGTGTCTTAAAACTGTAACATTTGTCTGTAGTTTACGAAAAGATGATTCAATAGTTATGTCCTGTTTAACTAATGGTGAAAAAAAGAATGAACTCTGTTATTTTTTTAATCACAGACTTTAGAGTATAGTGAGAAAATTGCAGTCTTCGCCAATCGAAAGCCAAGACTGAGAAAATTTTGAAAAATGTTTTTCAAACTAAAAGATACTTCAAAAAATCTAAGCTTTCATTGGCGAACATTGCAATTTTCTCATTATACTCTAAAGTATTTGATTAAAAAAACAACAGAATTCAGGCATTTTTTTTACCTATAATAATTGAGTACTTACGATAGTCCGCTTTTTCCTTCATTGAATGAGTAAGAATTACATTATGTAATCTGAAAGCTAATTCCAACTTTAACTTTTACTTTAGGCAATATGTAAATGAGATTTTATTTATTACATTTTTCTTTTTTTTTGTTCACATGAAAAGCGAACGTCTGTTTTCTTTTCTTTTCAAAAATAAATAGATGTCACTTGTTTTTGTTGTTCTTTTTTTCTTCATTTTCTTCTTATGTTGTGAAAATTTTCTCAAGAGAATAAACGTATTAATGGAACGAATATAAAGTGTACAATTTTTTTCATACAAAAATATTCAACATTTGATTGCTAATATTGTTTTTTCTTTCTTTTTAGCGTTTTTAATATTTGCTTCACATCGATTTTCATCACTTGCTGGAGATTTAAGTCGTCGAAGTATATTATCAAACAAGACAAAAGTTAATAAACAAATCAACTCAAATCGACCATAGTTTTCATCTACTATATTTGTAGATGAACTAGTATTCTCTAACTCTCTGTTCATTTGTTTACCTAACATCAAAAATCAAAGAATTTTGTTTTTTGTATTCACTCATATATTGTGGAATGTTTAAATAAAATAATTAGATATTCAAAGTAAAGACTGTATATAAAAATAAACACTTCAATTAACTGATTATGTAGCTATTGATTAAGGAACATAATTAGTCTAAATAGGCAACATCGACGTGTTGTATCTTGAAAATGTTCAGTTTTGAAGAATGATACTTGATGACTGCTGTTTACCTATTCGATTTATGTTCTACATCATTTTTTTCTTTTGTATTTTAGACCACTGAATAAAATGTTGCATGTAGTTTCATATTTACTAACGTTTCAATCAATTTTTTTACTACTTAACCCAAAATATATTTGCATAATTTAAATAGAAGACTAAACACAATCTATTTGTATGGTTCGTCTCACTCTCTCTCTCTTGGTTCATGCAAAATTTCAAAATTTCCCTATAATTCTAATGTTATGTTACCAAATATGTTTTGATCAATTACTTTCATTATCATTGTATAATGAAGAACAAAGGCATGAAATAATAGTTAATAATATTTTGGTTTGATTACTGTAGTGATAGGAAACGTATACGTCAGTATACTATTGCAAATCCAAAAAATGCTATATATACCATTACTGAAGGATTTCAAACGATATTGTCTATAAAAATGAATGGTACAAATTGTTTAGCAAGAATTTATTCAAATGTTGACTTCTTATAATATAAACCGTCAATGTAATGTCATGAAATTTGTTACTCATTAGAAAAAAAAACATGTCAAGTTTTTTTATTAATAATAATGTGTTTCGATTATGGAATGATTGTCAAGTAGTTTAGAAAGAACTAGAGAAAATGTGAACAATATATTCGATGTATTCAAATTTAGAATATCTTTATATTGTCCAGTACAATTGATCGATATCATTCATATTCTACTGAATAGAATGAAGAATGTAACATGCTAATCGATATTTTTGATCAATGTTCTATGAAACGAAACATCCGTGATTGGTTGAAAAAAATAGAACAATATTGACGAAAATAAAATTTATATAAAAATATTGATTTTGACATTTCGATAAAAAATCACTAATTATATTTAGTTCTTTGTATAAATGCGATGACAGAAAATTTAAAATGATAAATATTAAGATAAACTAAGTCTGAGAATGTGAGCGATACAGAACAAACGTTGAAGAATACCAATGACCCTATCAAACTACTATTTTTAAAATTGTTTTCATTGTTTCTTGCAGATCATATAACAAAAATTAGATCATTCATCATGGATGATCTTGTTGCACAGTTTGAATATCAAGCACAGCAAACATTTCGTTCTGACGACGCGGTAGGTTTTGATATAAATGTGTTTAATCTGTTATTTGACGAAAAATTATTATTTTTTCTAATATTTAGAATTTATCATCTGTTGCTGACAATGAACCAATATTTTTCAAAAGCAAACTTCCTTGGATGTAAAAAAATAACATTTTATTTTGTTTCCGTTGTTTATTAAAAATATTCATCGTTTTTCATTTTAGTTTTAATCCAAACACCGAAATTCGACACATGGTTGTTTCGAACAATGTTTTCATTTTACATTTGAATGATAAAACACTTCAACGTCGGTGTTTAGATGAACAGTCAAACGATTCTTATCCATTTCAAGGTATAGTTATACTTAGAACATACCAAAAGTTCCGATATTTCCAGATAAAAATTTATAGAAAAGAGTAAATCAAGTTTTTAATTCAGCAAATATTTGAACTAGTAAATCATAATTACCCCTGTACACAGTTATATTTAGTCAAGTTTTTTTGAAATCATCTTTAGTTCATATTCTTGGTTTCGGCATCCAACACAGTGATTCGGAGCGGATTTGATCGATTAAATTTCTTTGATAAGATAGATGATCTAAACTGAGTCTGTAGAACAAGGTGGTCATATCATAATTATGGTATGATTCAAAATAGTTGAAAACATCTTTATGAGTATGTGATCGGATGTTGTCGTGATTTGAGTTAGATACCCTGACTATTAAGTGATGGTCTTGCTCTCTCATTTGGTTGATAAGTAACTGTAAGCAATTATTGATATCGTAATGGTGATTGTCAGTCTACCCTCTTTCTACATTTATCTCTTTTGTATAAGAACTGAATCAGTTGTCTTAAATAAGATAGAAAACAGCATTTTGGGAGCCAACTTCTTGCATCGAATCACAGTTGACAGAGAGCCTCCGCTTGATGTCCTTCTCGTGTTTAATAACTTTCAGTCCATTTGCTTATAACGAATCTAGAACTCGTCTCCTATTACTACATTCGCCATGTGCCTGTGGACGATCTTATTAAAACAATTTTAATCGATCAAATCAGCTTCGAATTCTTGCATTGAAACTAAGAGTACGAATTAATGAACTAAAGATGATTTCAGAAAATGTTTGACCAAATGTAACTATGTACAGGGATAATCATGGCTGCTAGTTTGAATATTTGCTGAAGTAAAAACTTGATTCACTCTTTTCTATGAATTTTATCTGAAAATCTCGGAACTTTTGATATGTTCGATGTACGTGCCGTTATGAATGAACTATTGAATATCAATTACCAAGAACTGTATGATAATATTTTATTATTATTTCAGAAATTCATTTATTAGATTCAATTCAAAATATGTTTCTTGATCCGTATGGTCGATATTTAGTCGTATCCACTAAAAAAACGAAAGAAATCTTTCTAGCTATATCATCACAAAGTTCATTGAAATTAATTAAAAAGCCTATTAAATTTGGACAAAATAAAAATTTTATCTTAGCTTCATTAACATGGTGTAATCGTTTTTTACGTTCAGAGGAAATAGATAATAAAATTGTAGCATTAGCAGCTGGTACTGATGGTACAATCTATGAAATAGCATTTTTACGAGAACAAGAATTATATATTACAGAAGTTTATCGATCATTGGTACCAATAATGGACGAGAAAAAAGATTGTGTGACAGGCATTTATTGTGATGTGAAATCATCATACGATGATAATACAAATATATTTATTGTTATAACAACACAAATGTATGTAATCGAGTATAAATAAAACTATTCATTAAGAATATATAATATTCTTTATTTTAGTGCATTATATTATTATGAAAATCAAATTGATCCTACACGTAAACAAGATTATTTTTTACCATTTTTTAATTTATATAAAGACTATACATTATCCGATTTAAAATATCGTGTATATCCAGTTGGTAATGTTCATACAGAAATTCAATTATTTTATAGAACAAAACGATCAACATCATCACAATTATTATATCGACAATTTGCATGGATCACTGGAGCAGGATTATTGTATACTGAAATTGATCCAACAAATGTTCAAAAATCATTTTTAGAAAAAAGTCATATTATTAATTATCAATTTGATCAACGTTTACTTGTTCAAGATAAAGAGAGGCCACCATCATCTGTGGCACTTACTGAATTTCATTGTCTAATGATGTTTCCAACAGAAAATCAAATACGAGCAATATGTACAGTAAATGGACAAATTGTCATGGTTGATGGATCAATGGCTGTAGGTAGAAATCAAAATAATTACATACCATTATCATATTAAATATTTTGATTTTAGAGTGGTGCACCCGTTTGTTATTGTAGAGATCATATAAAAGATCAATTATGGGCATGTACAGATCAAAATGTTTTACGTTATACAATAAAGGATGAAAGACGTGATGTATGGCGGGTATTTATGAAAAAAAATGATTTTCAAAAAGCATTTGAACATTGTGTCGTGGTAAATAGCAAAAAAAAACAATAACAAAGTTTAATTCTGTCTCTCACGTATATATTTTTTTTTTTGTCAGGCCGATGATCCAATTGAAACAGCAAGACGTCAACGTTCAATTGAATCAAAACACGCCGATCATTTGTATAATGAAAATAAGTACGAATAAGAAAAATAATTATGAATTTAAAATGATAAATCAAATTTCTATTTCTAGAATGGTACCAAGTGCAACGGTTTATGCTGCATCTGACACCTCATTTGAAGATGTTACATTGAAATTTCTTACATTGAAAAATAAAGAACCATTACGAACATATTTATTAGCAGTTCTAAATAATCAAAAGCCTTTAACGGTAGATGGTATCCGACCTTTTGTTTGTTGTTACTAAAAAAAAATGACGTTTTTTGTTTTTTTTTCTTGCTTACTAGGATAGTACTCAAATAACAATTTTAACGTTATGGTTAATTGATTTATTTCTTAATGAATTAGACGAATTACGACCATCAAAGATAAATTTGAATGATCCTACTGAAACCGTCGATGAGTATTTCGCACGTTTCAATAAAAACTCAATATCACCATCTGCCACATCAGATTCATTTGAAAGTTTAAGAAAATCATTTCAATATTTTTTACATCAACAAAAAATTGAGCAATGTCTAATTGATCATCGTTCAGCTGTCTACGATTTATTAACATCACATGGAGATTTAGATGATTTAATTTTATTTGCTGAACATGTTAAAGATTATGAACGAGTTATACTTTTGTATTTAGAACGTGAAGAGTATGATAAAGCATTAAATACGCTGAAACCATTGGTATATAAGAGTGGTTGTATGATAAAAAAAAAACGAAAAATAATAATTGTTTATTTTTAGGATGATGCAGTATTATACTATAAATATTCACCGATATTAGTTGAAAAATTACCTGACGATGTTATTCAAGCATGGAAAACCAAATATAAAAATCTATTACCAAATAAATTATTACCAGCAATGATTGCTTATTCAAGAGCATTTCCAAAAGTATGTTAAACATGAAGATGAATTTTTTTATAACATAAAATCAGATGTCTTCTTTGACTCTAGGAATTCTACAAAATTTTTCCCAATAGATGACGTTTTATTCTAGAGAATGAAAGCATAAGTTTTGATATAAATATATTTGGTTTTAGGGTAAATTGATATTAGACTTTTTAACTCATTGTCTCCATGTGGGTTGTGATGATAAATCAATTCATAACTATTTATTATCGGAATATGTTAAATTTGATCGAAGTAAAATAATGCCATATTTAAGAAATCAAAAAGAAGTAAGAGTATTAGATTTTTCACTACAGTATAAAATCTTACATTGAAATATCTCATTTTGTTTTTCTTCAAAAAGGATATCGAGATGATCCTTTATGATCCACGTTATGCGTTACGATTATGTATTGACAATGATTTGAAAGAAGAATCTGTTTTTTTGTATAAAATCTTAAATCTGCACGAAGAAGCTGTTGATATGGCTCTACAAGTAATAAGATATACTCTGTTGAGAAAGTTATCTGTTAACTGTACATTGTTTTTTTTTTATAGTATAAAAACTATTTATACATCTAAAATTTTAACTTAACATACAGTTCATCAGCCAGGTGGCACAGTGGGCAATTTTGACTAGGCACGTAGACATGTTCCATAAAAGTGATACGAAAGCCTCTGAACGCTATTTTCCTAAGTTTTCGCATGCACTCTTTCCAGTGGTGTGATTTACAAGTTCAAAGATGTTTTTATCAAGGTTTTCTAGAGATCCTATCTCTGGAAAAGTCGACTAAAAGTGTTTTTGAACTTTGTAAATCACACCATTGGAAAGAGCGCATACGAAAACCTAGGAAAGTAGTTTTCTTAGGCTTTCAAACTGCTTCTAAATGCAAAATCCTAGTGCTTAGCCAAAATTACTACGGGAATGCTGTAAATCTGTCATTCCATTAAATCGAATTATTTTTCGCACATAAAAATATACAACTGACATATCATTCGGTGCAGTTCGATGCACTGATTCCAAATATATCGTTTTCGTTAAAATAAAATGTTTCGGAACCAACAAAAATGGAAAACATGTAGAAAGCGAAGGTTTTTTTGGAAAACTTGCTGTACGGTCCGGGAGCATTTATGCATGTTTATGCATTCATCATAGTTGGACATGTAGAAGAACATTCTTTGAAAGTCTGAACGAGTTTCGAGTTGGGATGTGGACGGGAGGCTCATTTTACTGAAACTATCTGTTTGGGAAAGCACTAAGCGCAGAAAGAAAATTTTTTTTCCTAATAGAAATGATTAAAAAAAAACTTTTTTTATGAATCCATACAGTGACAGGTCTAGTTTGAGATTATGGACGATTTTTAACATAATATTTGTTCCTGTGGGTACCATCGAACCGCTTTTCTAAGGAACTAAGTTTCAACACGAAATTTTCAAGTGTTTTCTCACTAACTACAGCACATAGAATAAAAAAATTTTTACTATTAAATAGCCGGGATTCAAAGTATATTCGACACTATTTGAATCTCGAAAAATTGCGCTTTCATTTTTTTCACCTAATGTCCACGTGATTCGAAACATCGATAATTTGGACATCGTTCTTATTGTTTGTGGTGTCTCTGCAGATATTTCATTTCATCACTGCATATTTCTGTTTCTTATACTATTGAAATAAAAGCACTAAGACGTTCTCTATATAACAGGGATGAACTGCATGCTAAGTGTAAGGTTTTAGATGTAAAAATATTTTTTTGTTCTACTACACTGACAACATATAATTGATTTCCAGTTGATTTTTATTTTCTCAAGCTATTTGTTATTATTTGATTTATAGGTCAATGTTCGATTAGCAAAAGAATGTGTGGAAAATATCGAAGGTGAACGATGTAAAAAGTTATGGCTTAAAATAGGTAATAAACGTTATTTTTGTTGTGAACAATAAGAATCTCCAATTGATTTTTATTTAGCTCGTCATGTTATTACTCAAGAAGGCAGTGACTTAGATCAAGCAATGGAAATATTACGTGATTGCGAATTACTCAAAGTCGAAGATATTCTTCCTTTATTTCCTGATTTTCAAACAATTGATCATTTTCAAAAACCGATAATAAAATCATTGGAAAAATATAATGATCGTTTAGAAGAATTACGTCAAGAAATGGATCAAGCATCAAAATCCATTGATAATATACGTGAGGATTTGACTCGATATCGTACACGATGTGTAGCCACCATTGATTCCGATTATAAATGTTCACTGTGTGAACAGTTATTAATGTTACAAACACAGTTTTATATATTTTCATGTCAACATTATTTTCATGCTGATTGTCTAATTGCGTATATAAAGCGTTTAAAACAACTGGATAAGGCACGAATAGATAAAATTCAGCTTTATCAGTCAAAATTAGCATCAGGACTCACAAAACAGGAGGAAATATCGGAACTGCAACAAGAGTTAGATGATTTAGTGGCTAAAGAATGTGCAATATGTGGCGAACCGGCAATTGATAATATTGATCAACCCTTAGATTTACTTTTATAGACCTTATTTTTTTGTTTGTGATTTGTTGTTACTTGTCCGTTTTTTTATTTAAATTATTTTTTTGTGATCAGATTTGATTGTTGTTTTATTTTATATGAATGAACAAATTATAGAAACAGTGCGAACTTTAAAAACAATATCTGTGTTCCCTACTCGTTCTCTTCCTTCATTGATAGAAATTTTTATAAATCACTTAAATTGAAGCAGTCTCACGACAGAGTAGGGTACTCGTTGCGAAAGACTCGATAAACTTGATAAACTGACTCGAGTCCCTGTCGAGTCGGTCATGTGTAACTCTGGATTATTATGACGATGTTTATTATACTTTAGCAGAAGAAGGTATTGATTTAAATCTTTTTCAAAAACAAAATAAATATCCTGTTTTATTCAAACTTGTTAAAAAGTTTCTGCCTGCCTCTGCGCCGATAGAGAGCATATTTTTCCAAAGCCATCCTCATCGTCGGCAGCTTACATCGAAAAATTTAAGTTTATTAACATATTTGAAATGTAATAAACATTTATTATTGAGTGTTTTTAAACTTGTTAAGGAAAAAAGCGTTTTATATGTGAATTGAATTATATGTTGCCCAACTTTAGATCCAGGTTATGAAAGAAGGGACAAGATAACATGTAGCAAATGTTCAGCAGAATGAGTATAAGAATGCCTAAAACAGTAGAAATGAGCTGCAAGCTGTTCTTGGAAAAATGAATCAGAAGAAAGTTTTCCTCTAGAAAAGGACTGGAGGTGATAACTTTTGATGCGACGCGGAGTCGGACCTGGGGCGAGTTTCTTAAAAAAACTTAAGTTTACAATTTAAGACAAAATTTAAGTCGCGCAGTCAAACCTAAGTTTTGACTTAAGTGCGTTTCTTAAAAAAGACTCAGACTCGAAAAAATAATGACCCGCCCATCTTTGTCTCATGGGTGAACTCGTATTGCATACAACCATCAATGATAGTGTGAAATTTTTCGATGTACGTAGCGCTATCTTCACAGCAGAACTGATATACGTACTTAACATCGAGGTTTTTTGGTATTTGCCCATTGGTCTGATGTTTCATCCAGTGTAGTGTAGTTTTCTGTTTTCTTATGAGTATGCCAGTTCAAAGTAGTTGGTTTTGGTATATTTACTCTGGAATCAAACTTTTTGTTATTGTCATACGATTTGGATTATTATTGTTAGCGATCCTTTTTATGTTATGCGATAAACATTTGCTTTGAATGATCATTCTACTCTACTTATACTGATCAAATAAAACTCTGCAGTCTATTTGCTTAATAGATTAGATGGATTTCTGTGTTATTTACTTATCTAAATGATCGAGCACACTCCTTGAAAACTGTTTAAAGTGCATAGTGCAATAACTCCACAGCAGTGTTTTTAATAGTATGGTGGACAACTGAACTTGCTATTATTCCGCCATGAAAAACTGTAACCTCCGTGACGAATTTAAAATTTCCACCAGGATTCTCAAATGTCCCCCATTCGACCATTTTGTCCCCCACTGGCAATTTTTTTGAAGTCATACTACTTCTGCGTCATATTTGAGAGGAAAAGATTAGCGGATTATTACATAATATACAAAGATTTATGCCCTCTTTAGCATATCTTGTCATAAAGATCATTATCGTATAGGTGTTTGGATAGTTTGCAGCAAATAGAGTTATTCTGAGATTCGAGTCGTCGCTCAAAACATCACTCTTCCTGTCGTGCGCCTCTCAGGGTTTATCAAATGTGTGATATGAATTTCTCGATAAAACTAATTGAAAGGAAAAATCTATTGTTTGAAATTTGAAAAATTAGCTTTGAAAGGATGAAGTAGAAATTAGAACTATAAGAAGAAACGACAATGTAATTCTTAATAATAAAGTAGTAAAATTCACAATATTGATTTTAATTTATTTGCAATATGTGACTTTAGTTGAGCTCATCAGATATTTCAGATTGACATGACGTTATTTCGTTAAAATAAGCATGCCTCATTTTGTCTCCCATTCGGAACTTTCTGTCCTGCAAAAAAATAATTCGAGACCCCTGATTTCCACTGTTTCTAACTGTAAATCTGATTGTGAACTAAATATTGATTGAATCGCAGGTTCTAACTCGGTTTGGCCAACTAACTCTGCTATAGGAATGAAATTCCGTAACAGTTTCTTCGCATTTTATTTCTTAGAGCGATGCCCAGAGATCTGAAACGTCTCGGATTAAAGAGAAAAGTGTACTAAAGATTTGGAGACGTCTCCGTAGTTTCCACGTTCGTTCGTTCAAAAACTATGACCAAAACACCAACGTCTTAAAAGTTATCCGACAAAGTAGTGGTTTGTGTTTTTGACATGGTTTTCAAATGAAAGAACGTGTAGATTACGGAGGTGTCTCAAAATCTTTAGCACACTTTTCTCCTTAATCTGAGACGTTTCAGATGTCGGGGTATCTCGCTCTTCAAAAATTATAAGACAAATAAAATGCAAAAAAGCCGGGACGGAGTTTCACTCCGGTAGCAGAGTTAGCTGGTCCAGGTGAACTGTAAAGTTTCCATATTGGAAAAATCTACCATAACAAAAAATGCTATCAAAAACATTTCTCCAGAGGATTTGGTAGCAAAACATTATTATTCTTTGGAAATTCTGCATACAGACGTTTACCTTTTCAAAAATGGAAAAACATGTGAATAGTATCGTACCCTTATGTCGATTTAGTAAAATGCTGTGAGTTTCCCATATTCAGCTTCTCATGTATAACACTCTTCTCTCGTATTGCATATGTTGTTCTCGATTAAATATTTATAGAAAGTCACCACAAATGATTAGGCTTGAGGACGAAATTGATTTAGTATGACCCATCACAATCTTCATTTGAAACAGTCAAATGAGCAACAACATACGCTCCGTTATAGGAGTCGTTTTATGAATGAACGAGCTGTTAACAAACCATATGTGCCAACTGTACATGAACATGTAGCCAATTGTCTAACACATGGGTTTCTTGTTATTCCTGCATGTATCGCTGCACAAGTTCTCATATCAAATTCTGTGACATCTGTACAATATTGGAGTAGTATTATTTATGGTAGCGCATTGATAATGTTATTTTCATTTTCGACTGTTTTTCATTGTTCATGTTTTTATCCGGGATTACGGTAAGATACGACATTCTCACATATCTCACAATTGTGAAATTTCCTTGTTTATATTATAGAGATACGTCAGTGCGGCATATGCTTCACTATGCCGATCGAGCGATTATATACATATTTATTGCTTCCTCTTATACACCGTGGTAAGACAGTTTGCTATTTTATTGGTTATGATGTATGTATACAAGAGTACTTTATTTTTTAGGCTTTTAATTCGTACAACGAAAAGTGTGACTGCAACATGTACCATTTCTATCGTATGGTCGATGGCTGTACTAGGAATACTTTATCAAATGGTTTATCACGAGAGGTATTTCTCATATTAGGCTTAAGGAGCCCGTTGCTTCACTTATAGCTGAGATGAATGCTTGCGAGTGCCTTCTCATGAATCTACTTTCTGTAATCGTGCTTAACATCATCCTTCTAGTAGTCATAGCTTTCGATACAAAGTTTGGAAGAAGGAGAAAGTTTGAGTGAGCAACGGTGAATTTTCGAAAAATATAATTGAAGACATTTTTTCCTTACCAACTTTTGATGATGAGGGAATAATCATAGTCTATGAAAGGGAATTTTCCCCCTCCTCGTCTATCGAAATCGCTTAGATTAGCCACCATTTACTTTTATCCTTCCTTCAATCTTTTTCAGCGACCTCAGAAACCTTGGCTTTCTTACTAAAGGAATATTGAAGGATAGTCGTCGTTTCACGTTTCACATAACGACCCGCAACGTTCGGCTGCAAACGTACAAAAAAAGCACAGGAGTCACGTCGTAAGCGTAAAGGTATTGCTATTAAAGTAACTTGACATAATTCTGTAAAAAAGAAAAATCAATTTCTATTGACGCGGCATACAAAACTGTTTTTGTGAGCAGTAGCAACCCAGAGTGACTCTAAAATTGTCGCCTCCGACAAACGCTTCAAAACCATGTTTAATGTGGCATACGAAAGCATTCTTAAAGCTTGACATATTTATATTATTCCAATCCATCTTAATTCCTTTCTTTATCTTCAAAAAGAAGATTCGTAAAGAAGGGTATGTATTTTTTTTATCACTAAATTTCTTACTAACGAAATGATCACCAAAAACTTACACTTCTGATCATCAAACCAATTAAAGAAAATTTAAATTAAAGAAAATATATACCAATTTTATTTCAATCGAATATATACCGTTTTGCCATAGTATACATAGGTCGTACCAATGCTCAGCTTTCTTGTTGTTTTGCATACTTCACAAACACTTGTTGCATAAATACTCACAGCTAACCATCCCACACACAGTTCCAAGGAATTTTCACAATAAGAAGAACAATTTATACATCTATATTATAGATTCGTACATTATGTTTTCCACTACTCTGCGAAGCGGCTTTATAAATTTATTAATTATATAATAATATAAGCTAATAAGCTAAATAATTATTAATAATATAAGCTTTATAATTTATTTTTAACTTCGCTGCGAATGTGACCTAAACATACTATGACAAAATGGATACTTTCTATACTCACTGCGTTTGAACGAATATTTTGTATAGTTTTTTAAATCTAATCGACTATATTGGCAAACATTAAACTGTAATTTTGCGTATTCTTTCGATTCATGGGACGATCTAGATGTATGTAATACTTTCCATTCTTGCTTTCGAATATTCTTTTTGTTGTTTGTTCACTAATTAATTTAGTATTAAATTGGTATATATTCTTCTTGTATATATTTTCTTTAATTGGTTTGGTGATCAAAACACACTTTCCTCGTAAAGAAAGTGTCATAAAATATAATTTTTTCCGTCTTATTCAAATTTGAATATTCTTTTCCAGTCCGTAGAAAGCCGAATCAATGACAAATGCGTTTTTCACATTGGTGAGACTACAATGGAGTTTGAAGCTCGATAATTGGATTTCGTCAACCTGTTCTCTAGATATTTCATAAACCACAGTATTTTCGCGTTTTATTTTAGGTATAAATGGTTAGAAACATGTTTTTATGTGTCAGTCGGTGTGCTTCCAGCTGTTGTCATCATGGATATTGTAAGTATTTGGTTCCTTAGACGAAAAATGGAGATAAAATTAATAGTTTTTCGTTTTCTGTGTAGGAGGATCGTGGGGGTATTCTAGAATTAGCGTACGGTGGACTTGTATTTTTATTGGGAATTATATTTTTCAAAGCTGATGGTCTTATCCCGTTTGCTCATGCCATATGGCATTGTTTTGTATTTTTTGGTGCGTCAATTCATTATTACGCCATTTATTCTTATTTATTATCACCTCTGAATAATACCAATGCGAATGATGATGAGACAATCAATGATATAATTAAAGAATCAATTAGTTGATTTAAATAATAGCTTGGAATTTATCTGGTATAAATTTTAAGCCATAGATCAAGTTGAAAAAGTGGCATATCCTAATTTAGATTTGAGTTCACCTTAGAATTTCACGCTAATCTATCTTTTGTGCTTCTATACAATCTACAAGTCCCACTCAGTGGCGGAGCGACGGATGTGTGTCGAGGAGTGTACACCCTCTGCTTGCAGGAAATTTGGTGGAAATTTACTCCAATTTTGTGAAAAAATCGAATGAATTTACTTCGATTTTTGGAACTACATCCTGTGCTCCAACCTCGTCCTGCTTCCATGACGAAATTAGTTTTTTATTCTTTTACAATTATGACTTATGAAGTGATCACCACTTTTCATATGTAGCAACAGCGCTTCTCTTTCCTGCTTTTAATTATATCTAGCTTAGATTTTTCTACCTCTGATTTAAATGCAAGAAAATAATTGACCGAATTATTGACGAATCAAAAAACAAAAATTTAAGAACCGTTTTTCTTTCAATACACCTGTTCTTCCTTAGACATTTTTGTAACAAGAAAAAACAAAACGAAATGATAGCAATACTTCCTATTGACTTTCCATATTGTATGTAGATTTTTCTTCCACGGCAAACGCATTTCTATAAAACAGTGCACAGTATAGTTGTATTTGCTTTTTTTACACTTCTCGATGAATTACATTTATTTTTTACTTGTTTTTTTACTTCTTCCAAAAGTCGAATATTGATTCGAATAATTTAGAGAAAGTTTGTCTTTTTACTTTTGTTTTTTCATGAATTATGTATGTCATCATGTGTGTAAATTTAGTTTTGTTTGTCCTTTCATAAAATTCGTTAAGATCTGAATAATTCAAACTAAACAGGAAAAAGATAGCGTGATCAAATATGACGGCTCGAGATGAAAAAGATGAACACTGAAATTACAACAACACAGATGGGATTATAATAATAGATTCTCCCCTCAGAATTCTACTATCATTAAAAAGTATATTTATTTCTAATAAAAAAAAGAGTCTTTCATCTTGACCAGAGCACATAATTTTTTCCTTTACATAGCTTAAAGACGTTAATAAAAATTACTGAAATTAACGCAAATTATCATTCTCCGTTTAATATGGGAAAGAATATAACAATGAACAGAAATAGATAGATATGCGAACAACAATGTGAAAAAGATTTAACGAATAGGATACGTCTGTACATAAAAATACAAAAAAATAAGGCAACAGTAGGAATCATAGCAAAAAAAATGTCTGACATCTTAATACGTGACAAATGGTTGATTATGATTTCTTTTTTTTTTTCTTCTTTTTTGTTTTTTTCGCTCCTTCCCATGGAAAACCTCTTGCATCAAGACAATCGGCAACATTATGACAAATATAATAGGCGTTAATGATGGCAGCAGGCGATAAAATATCAACTTGAGTGTTTCGTGATTCAACAGCACTTTTTGAACGTTTCTTTGATCCTTGTCGTTTTGGACTTGAGCTTGCTGCGCGTGCACTCTTTGCAGATTTTACCTTTTTTTGCGGCTAAAAGATAAATCAACACCTAGTTCAAGAATACATGACGAATTTGTTATCACAAATCAAATTGTGTCGTGTATACATTTCAAAAATATTACTGTAATAGCTATTAAACTTACCATAATGATTATTCACGAAATATTTTTTAATACACTGAATGAATAAGGCACTGATAAAATCATCTGCAAAGAATTAGTTACATAATTACAATTATTATTCAGTAAAGAATTCATCACACTCATTCGTAAGGTAAGATAACTGTTTATTTAACATAGTCTTTTCAATTGTTTCCATTAATTATTTATTTTACCTTACAAGTGCATTATACTCATAATTACGCATTTTTATTCCAAAATTAAAATATATTTTAATCATACAACCTCTCTTTCAATTTTAATGCATCTGATATAAAGAATAAGTGTTCTGATCAAGTATAATGCCTTCTTTAACTAGAAGCCTTTCTTTACTAAACACTATCCAATATATTCTGCAATTATAAATGAGGTAAGTCTCCGCTAAAATTTGAGCGAACAACGGTATAGTAGCGATACATTAAAACAGCAGATAAAACTCATCAGATACAATTGTGCAATAAACTATAACAGTCCAAACTCAAAGATACAAGAAGAACTGAACATCTTTTGTAATAAAAGGTATGAATTATGCTTTAAAAATAATTTAACTTAACACTATTGAAAGATCCTGACGTCGACCTACAAAAAAAATATCGAGTAAAAGTTGTGTATATTGACACATAATACGGCACAAATCTTCCACAACTTCTACAGACTTTTTGCTCGAATCTTGATACCTGTATACATTTTACGTGAGTATTACATACAATCGACTATACCACATTTTTGAGAAAACAAACACATTTTCTTCTGCAGACTGGAGAAACGTAACGTTCTCGCCTTGTTTAATGAGATTATCATCTTCGAACAAAGGGAAACTGAGTTCTCATAGAGAGAAGTTGACCGAATAGTTGAAGATAATAAATATCTATATCCTTTGATTGATGAGTCCATTAAGTCATAAATTAAATTTGTTTTCCTAAGGTGATGCCTCCGTCCGTATTCTTACTTTTATGTTTTGAGTGAATAGGACATTATTCGAACCAATAGAGAAGAATTTTGACAACATCATAAAAGATGGATGCACTCATGTGTTCTTTTCGTTTTAGCTTTAAATCAAAGTATGTGACTACTAAAACTGCATTCGTCCACCCACATCTCAGCTCAATTTAACTTAGCTAGATAAATCGAGTTAAGACGTTCAAACTAGAATAGGTAAACCGAAATAAGTTGGAATAACTTTATTCTCTAAAAGAATATCGAGTTGCCATATTTATTTGGATTTAATTCTACAGTCTGGACGGGTCTTATACTTAACGGTGGCTTAGTAGAAGCTAGAGAAAAAGTGCGCTAGTAAGAGAATAACTAACAGGAAAAAATAAAATGTGGAATTGGGACTTTTTTATTCTTAATGTCGGACATGCATAAAACCCTGTTTTCTTCGTTACAAGATGAGTACGGGACTAGATGTTGCGTTTTCCATTTTATCTCGTGTACATATCGGTTAGATGCACAAAACACAATTAAATGTTAAAGGAAGTCAATTAACAACGAAAAAATTTTTGTTAATTCATCTGAATTTTTTATTTATACAATTGGATTTTTTACTATTAGAAATAGTTTTTAACTACTCTTTTTTATTCAAAACTAATGAGTGATACTCATTGCAGTTTAAATGTATATTTATACATATTGATACTCTACAGCCACAAGTTGACTACCACTCTTTGTGCAATAATTATCCATGTGCAAAAACATAGTTTCTACAAAGAATTTCGATACAAGTGATGCTAATTATTTTATTTGGATATTAATGACATCATCTATAAATATGAATAACTTAAAGTAATCGTGTCGAATGTGCTTTCACTGCAACTTCTTTTTTTCAATTGTTTTTATTGCGCGTCTTCGACTGCTGAAAAATTCTGTCGGCGCTGCTTTCATGTTCTAATTTTGCCGATACTTTTATATTATTCTCGTCCAAATATTGTTGAATTTTGATCAAAATGCAGATATCTCGCCCTTCTCACTTTTCCACCATTTTTAACCTTAAAACTACTTCAAACTCAGCCGTATGTAAGTCTTATTCTTCTGACTTCAAGCGGAAGTTAAGATTAATTAGGATTTTAAAAGTTTTTGGTAGCCATTCTCAATAACCCTACACATTCCTTTTGTTCTGTTAATAGCTAAGTTTTTGCAAATGTTGAAGTTGACTTTGCATGGCAGCTACAACTTCTCTCTATCTTACTGATCGGCGCCTCCTTCAGAATATGAACGATAGATTATAAGCTAAAGGTTAATCAACAACGCATCATCGTGTTGTCAGTGCAATTCATCTGGGTATTGTCTTTATCGACAGCCTGTCGGGGATGTTTTTCGAAATATCTGCAGGACCTGATTACCGCTTGCGGTAGCTGGAGGCGCCCCTGAGCTGCCGGTAGCCAATCTGTCTTGTTTCTAGGCTAACAATAAATTTTCAAAATTAGAGTCTTAGTACAAAAAGACTAAAATATGATTTTTCTAAGGTAAAATACAAGAAAGTCGCAAGTGTAGAGCACAGAGAAATTCTTTATGCAGAATTTTACTATCCATGTAGAGAGATTTGGCCATCCTGGCTACTAGTAGAAAAGAAATCCGAAACTGCGCTTTAATAATCATTAGATCAAACGAAAGCAAATTTGATATCCATTTTGTTCTTTCTTTCTTTCGGAATCAAACAACACGAAAAAAACAAAAATGAATTAACTATTCGTGTGAAATAAATGTGTGCAAGAACCAGGATTGTTGACTTTCTCTCGATGCAAGTGAGACATCCCTATTTGACCTTTCGTCTCTTAAAGAGTACATCATTAATAATTCTCTACTGTTAACAGTAAAAATAACATATTGTGTATTTGACGTTCGTAGCCGGTGTAAACTTCGGAGTAGTTTTTAAATAGTCATAAATGTAAAAAATTGGACATACTATAGAAATGCTGATTTTTTGGTATAATTAGGTTATGATTACGTTTATTGATAACTTTACCGTATAGGACAACTTGTTTTCACAACAGAGTTTAATCTGAATAATAGAAGTGGATGAGAAAGTTAGTGTCAAAGTCAATAACTCACATTCATATCAAACAAATCTAGTTATTGTTTTTTTCTCATGTTTTTTACGTCACTATCTTTCATTTATTCATCTATTCATCATTATTGCTGAGTATAGAAATATTCCTCAACTGTTGAATCTGATATTCCACCTATGAACCCTTAGGGCAAAACAAAAGCGAGAGCTCAATATCGAATTGATTAATTCACCATACCATACAGAAATTTTTTTCTATAAAATAAAATATTCTTGCCATAAGGAATATAAAGAATGAATTAAATATTCCTTTTTTTTTACTAATATATAAACATCAAAATTAGAAAATCAGTTGTTCCATATTAAAGTTTTTCTGAAACTATGTACTCCTCAAGTATTATAGTGAACGAACGATACGTTTCTATACCCCAGTATAGAATAACTTTTGTAAAGATTATCTTTAAGATTTTATTTTTTTCTCAGCTCTCAGAAATTATTTGATGTTTTTTTGATTTAGATAATATTAAGAATTTTCGTTTCTGTTATCTGTATCGATTATTAACGTTTTACGTCGACGTATTGAGTATTACAACTTTAAAAGTCGAATTCAATCAAGAGATCAACGATAAAGTACGTATCTGAATGCTTACCGTTTTTTTAAACTATGCAAAGAATATTATACTGGTCATATAAGAATTTGTTACTTAAATCAAAACATGTCAATATGTGGTAGTATTTTTCTCTATTTTTTTAGAAATGCCGAGTAGTAAATTACTACCTAGAATACGTAAATCTCACGGTAAAAATGATGAATCTACTCCCAGTTCGAATGCATCATCTTCTGCTTCTTCAACAAAATCATCGACAAATTCAAACAGTATTCCGTCCACTACACAGAATGCAGTCATGAGTAATCGTTCATCATCATCATCTCATTATCAATCATCGCCGTTCCCAGGTGATAATGAAAAACCAAAACTTGTATTTCATTGTCAATTAGCACATGGTTCACCAACAGGACTTATATCTGGTTTTACAAATGTTAAAGAATTGTATCAGAAAATTGCAGAATGTTTTGAAATTCCAGTGACTACAGTGAGTAGAAGAAAAAGAAAATAATTAAATAATATGCTTGTATTGTTACATTTTCTTTATTTAGATTTTATTTTGCACATTGAATACGCATAAAATTGACATGGGTAAATTACTTGGTGGTCAAATTGGTCTAGATGACTTTATATTTGCACATGTCAAAGGGCAAGCAAAGGAAATTGATATTGTCAAATCAGAATCAGCACTTGGATTAACAATTACAGACAATGGAGCTGGTTGGTATTCACTTTTTTTTTTAATTTTATCTATCAATCAAGCAGTCAGTTAGTCAAAATCAGCGTGAATATTTTTTCAATAAAAGAAATACAATTAAATAATATCGTCATAGTATTACGAGTTATACCGCTAACATTTTTTGAAAGTTAGATGCATTTTGAAGCGTAATTTTAACTCTGTATTATTTTTTCTTGTCTTTTAAGGTTATGCTTTTGTAAAACGTGTTAAAGAAGGAAGTATAATGGATCGTTTAAAAAATTTAGTCAAAATTGGTGATCATATTGAGAAGATTAATGAAAAAAGTTTAGTTGGTTCTAGACATTTTGAAGTAGCAAAAATGTTAAAGGAAATACCTGTGGGTGTAACATTTACAATGCGTTTAATTGAACCAAATGCGTTTGGATTTCGTATGTATAATATTTATTTCGCTCGAGAGATCAAACATGTCTATGTTGTTTCGTTTATTTAGATATTGAGCCGGCAAAACGTGGACGTAAAACGGGTGATGTTAAAAGTGGTAATAAAACATTAAGATTCAAAGCAGATGGAAAAGCAACAGTCGAAGAAGTAGACGATGTAATGAATAAAGCAATTGAACGTATTAATGGAATTTTAGAAAGTTTTATGGGCATTAATGATTCAGAATTGGGTAAGTTTCATTGGGTTTACTAGACTTTCTATAAAAAAAATCGAACATTCTTCGATGCAGTTACAGATACAAAGATTTGAAGTACGTTTCCATTATAAATGCTTAAACATAAGAATTATAGCATTAACATCGAGATTCGCTAGTTCAATTTCTCGTTTCTTTTCAAGTACTGCTTTCATTGCTGTTTCAATATCTTTTTTTTCGCATAACGTAAGTTTTAGATTATGTTTTGCAGAACAGATACAGATAGATATAGCAAGGTAGTTTTATGCGTCACAGGTATAGAAAACGGGTATAGAAAACAAGAAAAAACCTAACTTTTGAACCTATTTTTCACAGAATTTAGTTTTTGGACTATAAAAGCAGTAAAACGTTCTGAATTCAGGGTTTTAGTCTTATTATCTTACATAGAATTAAATTCTGCATCTTTTGATATATAAATAAAGTTTCTCAATTGAAATCATTAATTAAAAAAATTAATTTAATTTGAAAAAATTGAAAAACCGGTTGAGAACTAATTATGAGATCAACTGACGTAGTGGAAACATTGTATAAGATTGTAAATGAGTGAGATCGATAGAACACAAAATTTTCTATCTTTCTACCTAGAAAAATTAATTATTGAACCTCAGACAATGTGCTAAAACTCTAAAAAAATGAGACGACAAAAGTACGTCGCAGTTCGACAACTCAGCACTCTTCAATAGTTTGAATGATGCTCAAACGAGAAAAATGCTCTCAGAGATTCGGATAGTAGATTTTGTAGAGCTTGAAATTCTCTATCTTTTGGTACATAAAGGAACTTTTTATTTGAAGAGGAAGTACGAAACAAATGCAGTAATATTTAGTCCAGTTTATTATGGCACACCCGTTAACATCGCATAAGTCTATTGTATACCCCTGAAAGTTGATCATTAATGAGAGAAAAAAAGCCTTCGATCAAAATTTGTATGAACTTAAGGACAGTTCTATCTCTTTTCGATTTTATACTGCTATAATCGATGATGAAAACGATATAGTTTATGATGTCAACAAATGATAGTGCTATATGTTTCAGCTTTGTCTGAGATTATCTGCAGTATTGTATAGGTTTAAACTGAAAAATTAAAAATGAAGGACTATCGTCTACAAAGTGGACAAATAGTTTCTTGTTTCATTTTAGCTCAACAAATTTGGGATTTAGGTCAACATAAAAAGAATCCAAGTGATTTTGCATTGGCCATTGATGAATCAGAAATTGGTGCATTTAGTTTTACAGATGAATTTATATTCGATTTATGGGGTGTTATTGGTGATGCTAAAAATGGACGCCTGAAAGAAAATGATTTTGAAGATGAAAGACTCTAAAATCTCAAAATAGTCATTTAATTTTTACTTTTCTATATCATTTTCTTCCTTCTAGACATACATTGCATGACAAAAATGTTGAGAAAAAGAGTAGAAGAACAAAAATGATGCCGGTGTAAGTACCGGTTCGTGTGTGTTCTCATCTTCTACTATACCACCTAACATGACCTCATCTTATTTTTGTACATAGAATATGTTTTATATTTATATATTCTTTTTTTTTTATTTATCTTTCATAATGCTTATTTGTAAGTTTATCGTTGTTTTTGTTGCTTTATTAATTTTCTAGTCCTCTCATCAAATGCAAAAACAATTTGTTGGTTTTTTAGTCGACATAATCAATAATCATTTTTAATTTTACCTATGTAAATGTCCGTCTTTCTTTTTGAGTTTATTGTGAACATTGTTTTATTCCATTCTTTTTTCACGGGTCCTTTAGACGTGTACATTTAATAAGATAAGTTCATGTTTTTTAGTATGACTTCAATCATTCTTTTATCTGACAAACTTTTTGTATTGCAATGCATTGAAATGAAGTATCTGGCGATACTCTTTTTTTTTGTTTTTATTTATGACTATATGTCTATTTGTATGACATTTTTTTTGTGTTTTTTACCGTCCAACACACATCCATATATACTAAAAAGAAACTAATGATTCTCACACCATTCCAACTTCTCATATTTTGTTATTCTCATGAAATGTTTTTTGTTTTTTCGCTTTTCGTTTTCGTATGAGTGGTTAATAAAATTAAAAAAAAAAACATCATATAGAAAAATATCTTGTTTTTCGGATTGATTTGTTTTGTATAAACATTAACATTTCGCTTCATTAAACTCAACATTTCTTTTTAGTGCAATGTACTTATTTATTCGACAAGTTTTTTGTTTTTCTAATTTCTACAGTTTTTTCTTGGTCTTTGTAAGGCGCCGCTAATTCAAAAGAATTGCAAGTTCTTATTTTTCACTTAAAACTATATCATTCGATGCAAAATTTCACGGTGATCACGAATATCACCTTTTGAATTGATTTTGATCCAGTTTTGGGGGAGAAAAAAGCAAAATACTAAGGTCGAGTCGAAAACCCGAAAAACTCGAAGTTTAGAGAAAATCTGCTCTAACTTTCTCAAAACG